>LKTO01000048.1:0-175224 GCA_001399465.1 Hymenoscyphus scutula | reverse complement strand
TTGTGCTTCCAGTCGTCTAGTGGGGGGGTGGTAGGAGGCATGTTTGTTGATAAGGGGGGTAAAAACTATTGAAATCGGCAAAATCGTAAATGCCCTGTAGCGCACGGACCCGTGGTTTCGGGTTCGTAAGCACATAAATAGAAAATCTCGCATTTAGGAAAATCAATCAATCATTGGGAGGGAATAATGCTATGCAATATCATACAAACAAAACCACGAGCTCCAAAACAGACTAAACGCTCACAAACACACAGCCTTGAATCTTTCCATTGGCGCGTCTCAATGCATGCCTATACCGAGTACCGAGTCCAAGTACCGAATACAATACATCTTTTATCCCACACACCCCCACTTAATTATTTCTGGCGTACGCGGCGTCGACTTGTTTTTGGTACGTACTCAAGATGAGTTTTCGGTTCAGCTTCTGGGCTGAAGTAACCATGTTCTAAATTTCAAGTCAGGCCAAGTTCGCGAGGGATGTAGATGTAACTTACGTTATGAGGGGTCCACTCTTCATCAGCCAAGATAACACCCTCGATGATTTCAATGCCGGATAATCCACCCGACTTTCCAGCCTGCTGCAGCTCCTTCAAAACAGCGTCTCGAACTTTCTGGTTATGGGCCAAGTCCTCGATTCCTTCTCCCTTTACACCGATGCTCTCGGCCAACTTCTTCAGTGCTGGTTCCGCAGGAACGATTATAGCAACTGGCTTCGTCTTCTGAGAATCTGCATATACACAGATGTTTGTAACGACAGTCGCGGATCGATAGATGGACTCGAGTTTTTCGATGGCGATATACTCACCGTTGAGAGTCTTGACCAAGTTCTTCTTTCGGTCGATGATAAGAATATGTCCGTTCTTGTCGAATTCTCCAATATCACCGGTCATGAACCATCCATCTTTGGTAATTGCAGCTTTGGTTTCTTCCTCGTTCTGGTAATAACTTTCGAGGACTGGGGTGCCCCGAATCCAGATTTCACCTTGTGGCTGGGGTTTGTTTGTTGAGAAGTAGCCTGCATCTGGGAAGTCGACCAACTTCACTTCGATGGATGCTGGGATATCTCCGAGAGAACTGTCGGTCCAAGCCAAGGGATCCATGACTGCACCCATAGCGGTAGTCTCAGTCAAACCATAACCGTTAATCATTGGGGTGATGGCCATGGAAATAAATCGTTGGGTATCTTTCGATACAGGACCGCCTCCGTTCAAGCAGATCCGCAGTTTACCACCAGTAGCCTCCTTGATCTTTTTGAAAACTACGGCATCCAGAATTTCAGCTCCTGGAAGACCGTAGGTCATCATGTTGGATTTTGCCCACAGTGCACCCCAGAACAAATTGCGTACGATAGGGCTGCCACCATTGACCTTGGCAATAATCCCCTTCTTGATCGATTCCCAGACGGCAGGAACTCCGATGAGAACCGTAGGCTTGAATTCTCTGATATCTCCCTTGCAATTTCGGACCGAGGTGTCGGACAAGGTTTTTGGGTTTCCGTATCCCATAGTGCCACCCCAAAAGAGAACCGCGTTTTCGAATACATATTCGAAGATGTGCGCGAGGGGAAGGTAGGTTAGGAGACTGTCACCGGGGCCCAAGTATGGTTCCACAATCACACTGACACCACCAACTAGAAAATGTTAGCAAAGCACCCCCGTAGTTATTTCGGACTTCTTACTGGAAGCTATCACGGCCTTGTGCTTGATTGGCACACCCTTCGGAGGACCCGTGGAACCAGAAGTGTACATGATACAGCACAGATCTTCGGGAGTAGGAGGTACTGGATCAACCAGGTTGCTTTCACCCAGCTTTCTGAGCTCCTCGAAGCTCATGATTGTCAAATGCTCATGAGCCTGCTTGAGTTTATCGATGTTGTCTTGATTGACCTCGTGCTGGCTGTTCCAAATAACGAACTTGATGTCCTTGGCTTCCTTTAGTGGATTGATGAGAGTTGTGAGCAGATGAGGATCGAGGAAGATAGCCTTCGCTCTTGTAGCAACGAGCGAATGCTTCAATCCTTCCTCCCCGAGAGTATCATAAGCTGTAACGATTGGCATCGATTGGGATGCGGCAGCGTGTGAGGTTGCCAGCCAGTGGGCACTGGTGGCGGCATAAATGTGTATTCGGTCATCCTTCTGTAGGCCCAGCTTTCGATATCCCGCACCAAGCTGTAGAATCAACTTCTCATATTCGGTGAAAGTCATGTATTCGTATCCGCTGAGCTCGAAGTATGTCCATTTCTTGTCGATTTCGCGTTCCTCGCCGTCCACCATCTTCTTGACTTTCTTGACCTCTTGATGGGTCTTGAGAAGCTTCCGCGAGCCAATGGCTTTCGCATTGCCATAGTACTTGGAACTGTGCTTGACGATATCGAAGACGGTTTTAATGTCCTCCGCTGGGCGATCTATCAGTCCATTGACGGCTTTGGGATGGCGACGGGGAATGGTTTCGCCCTCGACCTTCGCGACGCCTGGAACTTCGACACTGAAGGGGGGTTTCTTTACGATTCTCGGTTGAACCGTGATATTCTTGAGAGACATGGTGGGTGATAGTGGTGGTGGTAATGGTGCTGGTGATGACGATATCAAGAAGGCTGGAGGTTTTGCGCTGCGCGAGGTGGCAGGAGGCAGTGAGTGTGTGAGGTCAAGAAGAAGTGTTACGCAGCAATGTTGTTCAGGAGGGATGAAGCGATGACGTTGATGTCGCGAGGTGGCAAAACTGGAGGGGGAAGCTCTTGGTGTTGTGATAGAAAATGTAATCGAGGAGGAGCTTCGGGCAGGTGCAGATTCAAGCAGGGGCAGGTCAGGGAAAAAGGCAATGACGATCGGGTTAGGTTATGTTGTTAGGTGACATGCATGTCACTTTACAGGCATCTTCCCTCTGCATCAGGTCACATCTAGATCTTGCCCAGGTGCAGGCCTGATGGTCGCCTCAGGCTCCACCATACTTTTCTTCCATTTAATCTCCACCTCACTGCCACATTATTTTGAGGGCATTCGCAACATCTTTCATCCAGCTCCTGGAACTTACCATTCTACCTATTGGTTGTCTAAATACAAACCTAAGCTAACGGGAAAGGACTTCAACCAACCCGGTAGCTTCCGTCTTATTGCTACTTGCTTTTTAGTATCTATCTAGTCTCAAGTGAAGGCTGCGAGATCTCGTGAAAACCAACGGCAACTTCCTCAAATGTCTCTCAACATCTTTCTAGGCATGCTTGGAGCTGAAATTGACGACCCAGAAGAAGGTAAATTGCTCAGCCACATATCAGGCAAGCTCCGTAGTCCGGCTAAGTATTTCGTGTAGAATCATTTCTGCTCTTCTCCCAATCCATCCCCTCCCAAGATCTTGGCTTCGTGAACTCAAAAGCCACAGTGTTGGAGCTGACAATTGGTGATCGAGATCTGGCCATCCAACAATCCCCAACCATTCTCTCTTCAAACCGAGATGGGGGAACAACCGGTGCAGGTACCGACCGCATGTCCCGTTGCTCCCGGATTTCTCACTGACAATGTATAGTTGTTTGGAAGATTACACCTCTTCTGGCTTCCTGGATTTCCTCACCCACAAACATACTTTTTCACCATCAATTCTTGAGCAAGGACTCTGCTGTCCTAGAGCTGGGATGCGGCATATCCGGAATCATCGGCCTTTCACTTGGCCCGAAAGTTGCATCCTATGTCCTGACAGACCAGCCATACGTTACAAAACTGATATCTCAGAACCTTCAACAAAATCAATTACCCAGTACATCTTCAGATAGAAGCCGCAACAATCGCACCAAGACTAAAAAAGGATCTTCTTCCGCAAAGGAGGCAGTGCCAACCAGCAATGTTGTCTTTCGCCCTCTCGATTGGGAGACAGACGAGGTGACACCTTCATTGGCCGGACCCGAAGACCGAAGTTTTGATGTTGTCCTGGCTTGTGACTGTATCTACAATGATACTCTCATTAAACCACTAGTTCAAACCTGTATAGACGCGTGTAAGTTGAGGGAGTTGGATTCTTCCAAAGTTGGGAACGAGCCTACTGTAGTAGTCGTTGCTCAGCAACTTCGTTCTGACGAGGTTTTTGAATCATGGTTGAGGGAATTCATGAGGGCTTTTAGAGTCTGGCGGATGCCAGATGAGAAGTTGATAGACGGGCTGAAGACAGATTCCGGGTTTGTTATTCATGTTGGGATTCTACGTTAAATACTGGACATATTTTGACATTGTGGCCGATCACTGCTCCTACGCTTAAATGTCCCATTCTCCCAAAGACTCCGAGTGAAGAATCTTGGACTTAACTTAGAACAGGAAATGATTTCCGGAAATACTTGTTGGCTTACTTATCTAGGTAGGTACTTGTTGGTAACTAGCTTACCCGGTATCCAGTAGCTTATCTGCTACTCGGTAGCTTACCTGCACTCAGTAGCTTATCTTTCAAATATTGGTACTAGCGTGTCAATGGTTAACTCCTGCCGAATTATATAATCTGTACTACATAAGTGTATTATCTTCGTTGCATATTGACTCTTCCGTCACGTTTTTTCGTGACAAACTAACCGTGTTTAGCTATGCCCCACTAAAATATTTCCGTAACCCAGCTTTTCCCCTCTCACAACAACCCGCATCCTCGAGAACTGGCAGTCGAGAATCCTTCTACAAATCCTTTGCGAAGTGAGCCAGAGAATAAAACTGACGAGAGGAACGCCCAATTGCTTCTCTCTTTCACCAAATAACTGACTAACGAAGCATTTGCAGGTACGCGACAACTCGTCTTCCTTTTTTTTCCGCAAGCCTGCAGGCAACATTATATATCCTCAACCCCATAACTTCGAAGCCATGTCGTCCAAATTGCAGAATTATGTCGGCACGCGTCGAACGGCCACGCCCCCTACAGAAATCGCAGGGACCCCTTCCAAAAAAGAGCGAGCAGATCGAGCTCAAGGAGTCAAAGTTGGACCCAGAATTTCGCGCAGTCGTAACAAGGCACCTCCCACAGAAACGGACTCCGATGTCTACCGCTCAACAGAACCCAGCCGAAATGGAAGTGCCGATCACCCACGCACCTATGCCTCGAGTTACCAACCCGGAAGAACCCACCTTGAGCCGCACAATGATCGTCCTCCTACTCTGTCTGGCAATCAGCGAGATGTAAATGGCTTCGACAATACGGTATCTACGGATTTCGATCATACACGCAGTGAAAGTCGTGAAGGCTCCGAATTGTCTATGAATGGCCCAATCTTCGCTGGAGGTATAGATGCGCATGTGGAGTACGTTCCAAGAGGCGAGGATGGAATTTTTGATGAGGACGATGATTATGACGAAGTTACGCACCACGCAGATATGCATGTGGATCTCCCTCGGTATCACGCACAACAGTCTGCTCCCTCTCAACATCCCGCTCGATCTCTCCATCACAAGGAAGCTTTTGCTCAGACAAAAACAGAAGAGCCTCATATACAAGAAATTTCTGCCCTACACGGTAGTGATATCGCGGGACGTTTCGCGGGACCAAGCCAGAAGGTTCAAGCAAGAGTCGAAGTTCTGGCAGAGCCGGAACGTGGTGCATCTAAGAAGCGTGGTCATTCGCAACAGACTCTCGAACCTAATAATTTCCCTATTCGCTCTTTTGAACGAAAGGGAACCGGACGATTTGAGAGTGATGGACGAGATACAGACCCTCGAAATAGCATGTATGACGGATTTACTTCTCCGTCTCAGGCCGAAGGGTCTCTGGCCGACGGGACTGAACATCCCCAAAACAATATAATTCAATCTCTAATTCCCCAAAAGGTTGGCGTGGCTTTTCTTCCTATCACAACAGTACCCGACTATTCCGACGAAGAGCTCACCGTGATGGACTTTGCCCTATTAAAGGCGGAAGATTGGGGTTACGGTATAACACCAGTTGAACTTAACGGAATCTCAGAGAGTGATAGCATGGGGAAAAAGCTCGAAGCATTGAATAACGCCACATTTGAGACACAAGCGGCATTCTTTTGCGGGCTGCCAGATGAGCAATGGGATGACGCGGGGCAGGCCATCACGGCGAAAATCGCCGAGATCATGACCAAGGTCCACGGAATCCGAAAGCAGAAGCGTGAGATTGCTGCCAAGTACGAGAAGATCTATGAGGAGAGGGTGCAACTTGTGCGCAGCAAGGACGAGAAGTACGAAGCGCAACTTGACCGGATGAAGAATCGGGGTCGGAATCTGCTTCAGTGATTACCATGTTGGGATATGTTCATTAAGCTTTATGGGGATATGCATGATCAGATTTCCTACGGATAGGCGATAGTTTATGTATGATAGAGGGACTGGGAGTGTGTTGTGCTTACTTCGGATCTGGGCTACTGTATTATTTTGCGTGGGGCTTTCTGGCTGGGCTGGGCTTGGGCGTTGCATATATACCTATTTGTTGCGAGCGAAATTTTTTGCTCTGATTATTAATTCAATACATTTGCTATCTAGAAGAAGGAGAACCATGTGAAGAAGGAATTTGAATCTTTTACGCGTTTGGTTTCTTTGATTTTAATGTAGATGGGGAGGCGAAGTGTATATAGGTCGGGTTGGAGGAATTAAAGTCACTATTATCCCAATCGCCGGTACTCTGTACTCGGGACAATTTAACCTTACCATTTTGACCCCGTTAGGGGACGAATGAAACCATCTGGTGGAATTGACGGCAAATAAGTAAAGGGGAATCGTACCCTCCTTTTAATTACTTGCATATGCGGTGGACGAATGTTATCCGATGAGGCGTTCTCGAGATGGTGTGGGGGAAAATGGGGAGGCTGGGGAATAAGACGGCGGCAATGCCAACATCAGACGACCTCAACAAACCAAAGTTCCCAGAGCAAAAATAAAATCTTCTATTTGTACATACAAAACTTCTATCCCATCCTATCCTATCACCCTCACAACTTCGTCTTCCCCCCATCAACCAACTCCACCGCCCCCCCAGAAATACACAACTTCCCCGTCTCCTTCACCTTAGTCTGGAAGAGAACCTTACCCCCCTCCTTCCACATCTCCGTCACCAACGTTTCCCCCGGCAACACGGTACCCGCGAATCGAACCTTGATACTCTTGAACTGCCCAAATTGCGCATAGATAGCCTTGCCCGCAATCCCAAAGAAGCAGAGACCGTGAAGGATAGGGTGTTTGAAACCTCCCATCTTGGCAAATGCCGGGTCGACGTGGAGGGGGTTGTAATCGCCACTGAGACGATAGAGAACAGCTTGTTCCTCGGTTGTTTTCTCTTCCACGACGCAGTCTGGGGCTCGCTTGGGTGGCGTGTTGGCTGCGGTACTGGCACCTCTATTCTCGGGTTTCTTCTGTCCTCCGAATCCACCGGATCCGCGGATGAAGACTGTGGATTCGTTGTAGAAGAGTGGTTTGCCGGTCTCCTTGTTGACTGTGGTGATTCCGGTTTTCAAAATAGCTGCTGAGCCCTTGTCCACCACCTCGAGGAGTTTGACATGAGAAACTAGGGTTGCGGAAGTAGGAATTGGGTACTGGAGAATCTCGAGGTATTGCTCGCCATGAAGAAGCATCATGGGGGAGAAATTAGGAACCACGTCATCCATGTTGAATGGCGCCTCGGCAGAAAAGAATGGAATGACACCGAACGTTGGAAGTGATTGAAAGTTGTCATCTCCCTCGCTGTTGCAGTTAGTATTGAAACAGAAGAAGGCGTAGTTACAAGAATCACTTACAAAACCAGAGGCAAGTCAGTCTTCTTTGCTCCAACACCAAGATTGTAAAGAATGACGTCTCTCTCCTCATAAGTAAATTCGGTTCCCTTTGACTCAGCCTTTTTCGCTTTCTCGATGTTGGCCAAAATTTCAGGGTTCGCATTACTGTCATCACTCTTCTGTCGGCACAAAATACAAGTTAATATTCATTTTTCATTTAACGCGTTTGCTATTATTATACAAAGAGCTAAGCACAAGAGGGCAAGGATCATACCTTGCTAGCACCGCCCTTCTTGTTCTGCATGTTCGCCATAATGCTCTTGAGTCCATCTTGTGGGTCCTCTGGGTTATCTGCTCTACCATCTTCGAAGTCGGTGATTTTCTTCCAGTTCTTCAAGACCTCCTCAGGTGTCAAGGCAACATCGATTGGGAATCCGTGTCCTCCGGATCTTTGCCATCTTGTTCGTCCAACCCAACCACTGCCAACCTCGTAAAGATTGCCGGTTGGTGGTGCTGGAACCTTGTCTGAGCAAAGAGCGACGACCAAAGGAGCTATATAATCTGGCTTGAAAGCTTGCACCAATTCTTCTGGTAGAATGGTTTTTGTCATGGCAGTACCGGCATTTGGGGCAATTGTGTTGACGAAAATGTTGTATTTGGCACCTTCACGGGCAAGCGCTCTCGAGAAGCCGAGGATTCCGCATTTCTATTATCATTAGCTTTTTGATTTAACGCCAATATACGCTACGGGGAGACTTACTGCTGCTGCATAGTTTGCTTGTCCAAAGTTTCCGTAAATACCACTCGTTGAAGTGGTGTTAAGAACACGTCCATACTTCTGCTTGAGGAAGTATGGCCATGCCGCCTTGGTGACTTTGTATGTGCCTCTCAGGTGAACGGACAATACTTGATCCCACATCTTATCGTCCATATTGTTAAATGCTTTATCTCTAAGGATGCCAGCATTGTTGACAACAATATCGATTCGGCCAAAAGCGTCAATAGCAGCTTTGACAACAGCATCTCCATCCTCAGCAGAAGCCTTCACACCGACTGCTGTTCCACCAAGCTTCTGGATTTCCTTGACGACATCGTCTGGGTTCATCAAGTCATTGACGACGACTGAAGCGCCGTACTTTGCAAATGCCAAGCAGTAAACGCGACCAATTCTAAAATATGTCAGCATAGTCCTCACAAAAACCCGAGTTTGAACTACTTACCCAGCACCACCGCCAGTAACTAAAGCGACCTTGCCCTTGAAATCCAAAGTCTCCCCTTTGTCATTAGGACCCATCTTCATCGATTCCTCGAGTAAGCCCAAGAAATCGGCTACACCACTTGGATATTGGGCATCTTTAGAAAAGTCATTGACTTTGTCCCACTTCTTCAAAATAGCTCCTGGTGTGTACGAATCATCTGCCTTCAATAACAGTCCGTTGGAACGCTCCCATCTAAGTTTCGCAACGTGTCCACCTCCAGCTTCGAATATCGAACCGTTTTCTTGAGAGTCCTTGTGAACGAGGCAGGCCACCAGTGGAACAATCCAGTCTGGCTTGAGGTTTTGGAGGAGATCAGGTGGCATGACAGTTTCGGTCATTCTGCTGGCAGCTATAACAAATTAGAAGCCGAAGTTGTGGAAAGTGAAAGATTTCTTACCAATGGGTGCAATAACATTAGCATGAATGTTGTATTTAGCTCCCTCCTTTGCTAAAGTCTCTGTGAACCCAACCATAGCCAACTTGGCTGCAGAGTAGTTGCATTGTCCGAAACTGCCAAAAAGTCCAGCCGCAGAGGCAGTATTGATAACTCTTCCGTACTTTTGTTTCCGGAAATGTGGCCATGCAGCTCTCGCGCACTTGTATGAACCGTTCACATGGACATCAATAATCAAGTCCCAGTCTTTGTCTGACATATTCTTGAAGCTGATGTCTCGGAGAATACCCGCATTGTTGAGGAGGACATCGATTCGGCCGTAGTTTTGTATGGCGGTTTCGATGATCTTGTCACCGTCGGTGACACTGTTGTAGTTGGCGACTGCTTTGCCGCCAGCGGCTTTGATCTCGTCGACGACCACATCCGCTGCCTGTGGAATATGTATTAGAAAGAGGATCTCAAACGGGTACGGAGAGTGCGGCTCACCTTTGAAGAAGTCCCCTCTCCTTTGAAAGATCCTCCCAGGTCGTTGACGACCACGCTGGCACCTCTCGAACCAAAGAATAGAGCATATGCCTTTCCGAGTCCCCCGCCAGCTCCAGTTACGACGACCACCTGGCCATCAAATCGTAGTTCAGACATCGTGAAGTTGGTCTCAGCAAATCAGCCTGCAAGGTGTTTATGGGAGAAGTGAGAGAGCGGAGGATAAATGAGTCGGGGGAGAGTTTGGCTAAGTAGAAGGTTGCGTTTTCGGCTCCCTCGCTCACATGCCTCGGTATATTATTGCGGCAACCCAGCCCCTTGTCGTGTCAAACTCCGGAAGCTGGAGAACCCCACATTCATCTTCACATGGGAGAGTAAACCTCACTTTCGAGGCATACGAGAGTCCACGTGCCTCTCTAGTTTCTTGTTTACTCGTACTTGGGCTTAGTTATTTACTCGATTACTTTTTCCTAACTAATAGAGGACTAATAGCTTCTTACCTTCATGTGAAAACAAGACCCCAACTGCTTTGAAGCTGTTGTTGTATTCTTGACTCTGGCACGCCAAGCATCTTAGGATCCTCACCTCCACCGTCCACCTTTGAATTGAACTTTGTTCCAGACTTCACTATGTAGGCCATTCACTCATTTCAGTGTCGCAATTCCTTTCTTCGCTTAACACAAACCCCCTTTTTCTGAGAAGAGAACAGCAACAATATGGCATCAGGAAACCCCACACCCCACACAACTCTGAATGCCCCGGCTGTTATCACCACCCCACTACCAAAAACGACACCCGTTGACGATAAATCCCCGCATTGCATCCCATTCATAACCTCTCGTCTCCATGACTACCTCCAAGATCCCTCCAAAGCAAATCGACCCTTCATAATAGGCCTCAATGGCGTACAAGGAGCGGGCAAGACAACCTTGGTCTCCAAACTCGCAGAAACGTTGCTTGAGAAAGAGGGGCTGGAGACATTGGTGCTGAGTATAGATGATCTCTATCTGCCGCGAGAGGAGCAAATCAAATTGGCAAAGGAGAATGCAGGGAACAAACTCGTACAATACCGGGGAGAACCTGGTTTGTGCTATCGAGAGAACCCGAAGGAAAGGGGAGGAAGGGCTGACGGATGAGTAGGAACTCACGATATGATTCTCGCCCGTCAAGTAATCGCTTCCCTCCTTTCCAACCGAGAGACCCAAATTCCAAGTTACGATAAATCTCTCCATCATGGTCTGGGTGACCGCGCACCATCTTCCAGTTGGCATACCGTGAACAGCCCGGGAAGTCCTCCAATTCGAGTCATCATACTCGAGGGTTGGTGTGTTGGATTCCGTTCCCTCCCATCTGCCACGATTGCATCAAAACAAGAAGCTGTGTCTCTGACACTCAAAGACCACAAGCTGGAAGACTTGTTGTTCGTGAACGACAAGTTGAAGCAGTACGATGTATTGACGGACGAGTACAATGCCTTTATTCATATTGACGCCGAGGACACAAGATGGGTTTATGAATGGAGGGAGCAGCAGGAAGCGGAATTGAGAATTGCCAAAGGAACTGGTATGAGTATGGAGGAGGTAAAGCAATTTGTAGATGGATATTTCCCTGCATATGAACTCTTTGTAGAGGGTGTAAGGGAGGGTGTGATAAGGGAAAAAGGAAAGCAATTGAGATTGATTGTGGGTAGAGATAGAAAGGTAAAGGAAGTAATTGAGTTCTGAACGACACTTAGACTGTAATATAAGGTGCCTGCGTGTTTCCATGTGAATATTAGTACCAGTAAAACAGTTTTGCTCAACACAGCTAGCAATGGATTTATATTGAGGAGTGCTCCTGACTTTCGTGCCTCGGCACGGAACAATATCGGATGGAGGAGCAGAAATCGGACACTAAAAGTGACACCACCGGACCACACCAAAAGAATAACCTCACCGCCTAGAATTTCAAAATAGATCTGGCACAAACCTCAAGATAACCTCACCGCCCTCAATTGCACCCCTCCTCGACTCTCCAGAAATCAGATTCTACAGCGATTGAGAGCTTCCTCAACTGGCCTCACCTCCTGGGAACTTGTTCGGTGACAATGGGAAGAAAACCAAACCGTAAGTTGCTTTGCCAGTCTTGCCCCCACAACGCGTCCTCGAAGAACTGCCTCCCACCGCCTATACCCAACAGCTCCTCGTCAACAATGCGCCGAAATTGATTACGTCGAATTGAAAATCTTACAATTCGTGGAACTTTGATATGCTGTTGCTAACTCTTGCCAGCTTTGATCAGTGAGCACTTCGAGCGCGGAAATAAGCTAAATGATCAATCGAATCGATATCAATACACATGCAGGAACTGCGGCGTCTTTTTCGCAAAGGGAAGATGTGACGCGCTGATGGCTCACTTGATTCGAAAATGCCCAAACCTGAGCCAGCAGGTGAGGGAAACGGCAATTTTGGCACAAAATGGACTTCCCAACGACGGCACATATCAAATCCAAGGTCCTCCCAACCGAGCTATCGTTCCTGCACAAAATGGTAGTCTCAATCTGAGTGCCCTCGAGGTCCTGGCCGAGGTTTCCAAGAACTTTGAGCAACCTCATAATCAAGGAGGAAACCCATCGCAACCCGGAGCCTCGAATCATCTTAAGCTGCAAGAGCAGTACACTTTGGACAATCCACCAGTCAGCTATGAACAGCGAGCCTCGCGTGACAAGAAGAGTAAGTCCTCGAACTCGAAGTGCATTTCAGATGCTAATATCAATAGTCATGGAGCAACAAAGACGAGACCAGCAACAAATGGTCGAGGCAGCCAAAGCTCGCGCAAATCAGCACAATGGACATTCACCTCGAGTGGATGTTTCCCCTAACAGTCAATACCCCCCTTCGTATCTTTCCGCCCATACTCTGTTCCATGCGGCTTCTCGCTCCTCCTCACCAAATATTGCAATGGCTGCCAAAGCAACCTCAATGGCACAGCTTGCTTCTGCCAACTTCAGTCCCAACATGCTAGATCCAGAATTAGTGAATCATGAGCCACCACCTATGAACTCTCATATTCCTGTTACTGCTGGAGAGAGAGAATTTGTACAGGCAATTCAAGAAGCAAACGCTTCTATGCCTGACAATTTCATCCATCACTCCCCGGAAGATGCAACTTCGCCTTGGCCAGTCAGAGAAGGCTCGGTCAATGCATTTCAAGAGCCAGTCCAACAGAGTATCGAGCCTGTACAACAATTAAGTTTCCAGTCATCTCAAGTGCCATCCGCAGAGTCCATGACTACAGAATTCAGTGCAGAGCCTGGAGATGGAAAGCGAAACTCAAGCAAGAAGTCGCAGAAATCCCGATCAAAATTCACCCATCAACGTCGCCTTGCAGTTCAAAGCATTCGGAAATTGGGAGCTTGTACTCGATGTAGATTTCTGAAGAAATGCTGTGGGGAAGGCACACCTTGCCAGACGTGTAAGGATGTTGACTGTGCTCGTGTTTGGAAGAGTGAGTGCTCACGCAAACGCCTCCCGGCAGAGATGGGCATGTTTGCTGCCGGCATGCACCATCACCGTATGACAAATCACCTCAAGTCGGTGACCGATCATGTCGTATTTCGCCCCTCTGCTGTAGAAATCGATGCCTCGCTTCATCAAGAAACCAAAATATACGCCACTTTCAATGTTCTCGAAGGCCAAGCTTCCGTCGACACCAATATGGATACGGGAATGGGCGACGGATTTGAAAGCCAAACTGTTTATATCCTCGATCAGGAGAACGACGATCTAGGTGGAAAGATGGACTTATATACCCGACAGATGCAACCTTACTTTTTCCAGCACGAACCATCGGAATTCATGAGAACTACCTTAGACACTATCGTCAATTTGTCTTCCACTAATCATCTTCATCGGGAAACTCTCAACAAGGCGCTTGAGCTTTGGGCAACGGTGCACATTCTTGTTGATCATGAGGTTAGGTGGGATCTCACCTCAAGATTCAATGGTCAAAATGCCATAGGTACTGGAGCCGCAATCGACGAGCGATCCTGGCGCCTTGTTAATTCACAGCTTGCTTCTGTTGTCGAAAGAAAGGCTGCTCAACTCACCAAGGAGGTCTTGGCGAACATCGAGAAACATCTTCTGGGTCAAGGTTTTAGACAATCCTTTGAGATTTTCCTGACTGGCATTCTCATCCTTAATTGCTTGGAGAAATGCACATGGTTCTTTAATTTTTGGGAGCAAGAAAATCTTCTCAAAGACTGGCCACTTATTCAACCGCCATTTTCGTTTGCTACTCAGGCTGAAGATGTTACTAATATGCTGAACATGCTTTTACATTTGAAGAATGTTACTCCCGTTGTTACGTTCACAGCTGATGGTGTTATCCACACGGATATATCTGAGATTCATAGGAACTTTTTCCGCAAGCTTTATGTTACTGGTATGTTCTTTTCTCCCCCCTTATTTTTCGCCTACTAACACCATTATTTTCCCAGAGGACAAGGTCACGCGCGCTCGTGAGCATCCCCAATTTGACCCAGTTAACTCCCGTTGCTACGAACTGCGTTATCTTGGCCGGCTACTCCTTAATGAACCTATTGATGAGGACAAGACGAATTAGATAAGCTGCGGATGAGGGATGGTATTTGGCATGGATTGTGGCTGCCGGATATCTTAATGCTTTAATGTGTAAATGAATAATGTACGAATACTCTATGACATGTGTTGGTATGAAATACGTGATTCCAGCTTCTTTCGAGTTGATATTAGTATATTTTCACGGCGCCGCTTAGTACTGTAGATACTTCAGGCTCCTCGAGAACCCGTAAAGTAGCAGAGTTGCACTACTTATACAAAAAATAATGGCCTCGAGGAAAGTTCGGCAGCGAGGGCTTTTTATGTCAATTGAGTGAGACGTGAAAACGTGGAGGTGAATCACGACCTGCATATGAAAAGGAGGATATATCTTGACCATTTCCCTCTCGCTTGTCTCGTTTACTTTACTGCGTCTCGATAAGAATGCAAACTCCCCCTACCCATCGATTTGCATCATACTTAATCGCAGGAGAAAATTGATTGAAATGGACCTTTCTTGTTTGTCCTTCTCCTGGGTGTCTCCTGACTTCTTAGTATAACTCTCTCTCTAGTCAATGCATCAGATTTAACTGGAATTTTGTCAGTTTAGATGTATAGTATATCATTTTTTCGTTGACTAGGCACCAGGAAAATTCTTTCCCCTCATTAACTCCACCCCATTCAGTTCCAAGTATACGCTCAAATATGCCTGCCTCGGTGTCATTCACCCATCCATCAATCCATCAATCCATCCATCCATATGACAATCACACATCCCGACTCAACCAACAATCCGCCTACCCATCTACCCATCAAATACTTTTCCCATACCTCAACCCTCATCCATCCTCCTCTCCAAACTGTAACGTAGCCTCTAAACCCACAACCACGAGACTTAACCCATCTCCATCGCTATGCCATGAAACCAACCAAACAAAAAAAAGACTAGACCGAAAAAGAAGAAAAAAGGAGAATCCATCAGGGAAATTGGGGTATAAGTTTTCCTCTGGACTCGAAAAGGGAGACTTTCCATCAAGCCTTATAATGGAATCTCTCCGCTTCCAGACTACCCAACCCATCTCTTGGAGCGACGTATCTTCTCCTATAAGTGTTCGTGAAGTCTTGGAGCAGACTACGAACCTTGCGAAGACCATCCTTCCCAATCGACAAGCGTTCTTGTATACCAGTCATGAGTCGATCAATTTCGGCTTCGCGAATGGTGCCAGCTGGGAGCAACCGAACGGTTTTGTCAACCCAGACAGCTGTTTGCTCAGGTAGGATTTCGAACAAACCCAAGAGTGCACCACTGCCATCTGTGAAACAATCATCAGGGAAGGTGATCATCATACCGGCCAAGATTGACTTCACAAGATGTTCGCCATTGGCAATCAAAAGCGTCTTCACGGCGTGTTGAATCTCGGCTGGGTTCGGACTTCTGCTTGAACTTGGTGGGTTGTCGCCTCCATATCCGATGACGTCCCGTAGGTAGTGGAGGGTAGCGGAAAGAGGCTCTCTTTGCTGGAGGGCTAAAGCTGCAATGGCAGCTTGCAAAATGGGCGCGAAGAGATCTGACCCGATCAATTTATGTGGATAATAAAGCAATGCATCCACCAATAGACGATAGAAGTCCTCGATAACGTCAGGCAAATCTTGTGGTGGTAAATCGCTCATCATCTGGAGCATGTTTCTCGACTGAGCTTCAAAGAAAGAGTATATGGACTCAGTTGTGTTTTCGTCCACATGCTCACGGTCTTCCGAGAATTCTCGCAGGATAGCGCCAGTTGCCCAGAGGAAGCAGCCTTGTTTTGAGGCAGAAAAGCCGGTGGCAAGCTTGTTTGCCATTTGAGGGAGGAGAGGAACTGTTGAGGTTCGGTAGGAAATGACCATATATCTCCAGCAACGGCAGATTCGTTCACAGATTGGTGTAAATGTCAAAAATGTGTCTAGGATTGTCGATAGAATGGGGAAAATCTCCTGGCAGTATTTAACTGCAGGATTTTCTTGTCCGGGTTCAACATATGGGACAACAATCTGGATGAAAATTGTGATTAACTGCAAGTGGTCTTTGATGGGTTAGCAAAATTTTTTGAGGAGGGCGACTAAAGTGTACGAACCTGCTACTGCGAGCTTTCCTTCCTCGTCTGTGGCCGCGTTGGCCTTGGCCATCAATCTAGCTATCAAAGGATCACAATAGAGTTTGAGGAGTTCAAAGGTTTGGGTGGGTGGCTGAACTGCGACAACATTTGCAACCCCGTCAGTTAATTCTTCTTGGCTGATACCTGGGAGCTTATCAAGAGTCTGATCGTAAAATTGTTGAAGCTGGACGACCTGACCGCTGAGCAAGTGCTTGCAGTCCGTGCAGAAGAATTTCATGGCCATGGCTGCGGCTCGAATAATCTCCTTGGAATCTGTTGCGAATGACGAGACGATATAGGTAAACTGTGACTCCAAAAGTTCCGGATGGTTCGAGGTCCATTCGGTATAACGCCCTAAGACCATAATTGTGGCGAATCGTAGTTTTTCGTGATGAGGGATCTGAACAATCAACGGCATGATCTGGGGTAAAATGATATCCTCGTCCTTGTCAACCATTTTCCCCATCGCTCGCATGCTGAATAAGGGTGCCTCGAGTTGTTGCCAGTGAGGAACAGAATTGGCGGTTGCTTGACCTGCGTAAGCACCCATCCATGCCTTTATACGATCCAAAACCTTGGACAGACAATCCGTCACACCCATAATTTCGCAACAATCCTTCAAAACATCTCCCATGAGGTGTCGGAACTCCCGAAATTTCTCTTCAGCCTCACGATCTCCATCAAACAAATCCGTCTCGCCTGGAGTCTCGGTCGGGAATTCCAGTTGCTTGAGCATTACGTCGACCAGGTTCGAGTAAACGTCGACGTACTGCACCCGGGCTTGAATATACTTTTCGAGAACAAGGTATAGCTTCAACTCGTACCAAAACGTGAAAGTTAGAGCAATGGCATCCCGTTCCTTGTCCAGAGCTGCACACTCCAAGACTGCTTCCACCAGTGGTCGGAATGCCGTGGGCTCACGGGCAATCAGAACCACCCATGCTTCTCCAGCTTCTGCGAAAATCCGGGTCAAACCTTTGTAAAGATCTGCGTCAACATCCCCTTCTGCGGCAGCTTGCCGTATACGAGGACGGAGTGCAACAACACGGGGTAATAGAACCTGGATCGTGGCAAGGTATTCATCCACCTCACGTGTCTCTTTGAAAATCGCACAAAGACAGTCTGTCGCTGCCTCAAAAGACCTATCTGAATCCAACGCACCGAATACCACGTCTAAAAGCGGGGAATTGACAATGTCCCCTACTGGCACCTCCCGAAGCCAGGATGTAATAACCTCGAGAAGTTGTGGATTTGTTGAAGCTGATCCTATAGAAATTTAGTATGGGGCTGGCTCGTGGAATGAGAAATCCAACATACCGGATGATTGGGTGTAGTTGATTAGGAGTTGGACAACTAGGCCCGCATTATCTCCCAGTAGCTCCTGCGTTCTTTGTTGCAGCTCATCTTCCTAATATTACGCATTAGACTCTTCTACAGCTATATCTCTCCAACCATACGTCGTTATAGATGTTCGCGGGATGGTGTATTTCGGCCCACATACTGTCAAATTGATCTTTCGTCCTTCGGTGACCTCTTCGGGAAGAACTTTTAGGAAATCGAGGATACAAGCGTGACTTTCGTTGGAGGATCCCAATGTTGAGCCCACTAACTGCACCACATCCTTCCACCCCGTCATTTGAATGGCCAAGATAGCCAAACATACACATAATTGGATTCGGATTGGTCGGGGGCCGGTTGAAAATTGACTGAGAAGACTTAGGATTTGGTCTCGGAGGGCGGGGAGAGCGTCGGGTGGTATTTGATTGACATCGTAAGTTATCTAACAAGTTAGCGCGTGGAATGTAGCCCAAAGATCCCATCCCACCCACCTTTCCTCTCAAAGTTGTGGCCGCAAACAATTTGGCCTCGAGATCAGCTTGCGAATTCAGGATGCCAATAGTCATCTGCCATGCCTCTGCCTAGAGAGATTATCAGCGTCCGAGTCTCCTCTTGAACTCCCCAGAGCGTGTTTCCCCTCAAATGATGCGACATACTGATTTCTGGAAGCCCTCTAAGAACTGATGAGCCTCTTTCTTCTGCTCCCTTTGACCATCCCGCATAGTTGTCATAGCCGTGAGGACGGGCGCAAAGGCCTGCTGAGTGGCAGTCGTAGCCATGATGCCGATTTGTGATGGCGGGGCAAATGGTGGGAGGAAATTGGGTGGTGGACCGTAAAAACGGTGGGTAACAGATGCAGAACTCTCTAGTTGGTTTTGGAGTATTGTAGGTCAGGATACTTAAAAGAGAAAGAAGGAAGGAAAGTGGGTGCGAGTTGTTTATCAGTGAGGGCGTGAATTTGAAGTTGTCATATAGTAGCAAGCAGGTGAGTGTCTGAACCCCCCAAATAAATCACACTAGCGTGCTTTCCATGGCGGGCGGGCAGCCTTGCCAAAAGCTTCAGCCAGACCGCAACCCACCATACCAAGGTACCATCTTGCACCTGCCAAAACAATACTGCAACTTCACCTCCTTCTTCCCACAACTTCTGGAAGACCTTTGCCTGGACCAAATACGAAGTACTTTCTACACCAAAACCAGCATCAGAATGAATCGAGGCGGCGGAGGCGGCGGGCGCAAAGTCCTGCTCCCACCAATCAACTTCATATTCAAACTCCTCCAGCAACATTCAACTGTCCAAATTTGGTTGTACGAGCAGCTGGCGATAAGAATCGAGGGCAGAATTAGAGTAAGTCGCATACCAAAAGTGCGAATTTACAGACGAAGTAGCGCTAACAAATATGTTTACAGGGCTTCGACGAGTTTATGAACCTGGTTATTGATGATGCGGTGGAGGTAAAGCAGGCAACAAAGACAACAGAGGAGAGCCGAAGATCGTTAGGTACATATACATATTTTGCGCCAGTTAGCAGGGGTTACGCTAACTATTTTCTAGGTCAAATCTTGTTGAAGGGAGACAATGTGTCGTTGATCCAGAGTTTGAACGGATGAAGGCAGCAAAAAGGCGTTTAATGATTTGACAATTTGGGCGGTTATACAATCACGACAAAATCATGGTGGGAAATAGGAAGAAATATGCAAATGGAGTTCTTTGGATCTTCAAATTCATGTGTTGGGATGTGGAGGAATTCTAGGCATTTTTGTTGATGGTATCCACGAACGTTCCGTCACCCACCAGCACCCCATGCAGCAGGCGATCTTGCTCTCCCACTGGCACGGACAACGCAGTTTCTCCTCCTAGAAGTTGCTCTCTGAGGGCTAGACCATATAGCAATGGACTCTTCCTTGGCCCAGCTGATAGTTCATTTCCAAGTGATCCGCCACTTTGACTGTATCTGTGTAAGAAGTAGTCATAAAATCCCTTCCCGTGGCCCAGTCTTCTCACAAATCCACATGGGCTCATGTCAAAAGCCACACCTGGCACCAGGATCATATCCAGATCCACACTTTCGTTCTTCTCTCCTAGTATATGCTCCCGTTCATGAACAGTCAACTTATCAATGCTAGGAATTCCCCAACTATCTCGTTTCAGAGCTTCATAATCAGCGACTGAGTCCAAAAGGACCATGTCCATGACAGAGTTGGGTGTGTCAAGGACTGGTGTCTTTGGTGGATGGAGAAATGGAACGAAGACCTGCTTTCCACTTGCAAGGGCATGCCGGACGATTTGATCAGTTTGTAACTCTCCTGTGGGCATCGACAAGTAGATTCCAACGCGGCGTGCCTTCTGATATGATGGGAATGTGTTGAGTCTTTGGAAAACTGTGTTGCCTGGAAAGTATTGGTGAGAGTGCGATCAAAAGTTGAGAGTCAGCTTACTTTGCGCAATAATTGATTCTTCTGGGAGTTTTCTGAGTGTCTCCTTCATCAAACTCCGAAGTTCCTTTTTCGCTACCTTCAATCCTGTACGAGCAGCCATGTTGGTGGTGTCTAAGGTTCTTGTGGGTTGGTGAGCCATATGAACAAAGCTAACTCGTGGTGAATTGTTCACGCAGAGCTTAAGGCTTATTTGAACATAGATTTTCGGACCCAAGAAGCACCCCAAAGTTATTCAGTATAGACTGAAAATACGTGGAGTCATCTCGTCTGGCAAGTACAAGTACTTTTGTACTGTAGTTCTCAATTAAAAAACGATGCCAAGCCAACCTGAACGGCATGCGCCACGGCAACGTTAGGTGTGGCTAGTGCGCTTTACCGTTTCTGGTTGAGGGCGCGGCGCCCGCCTCAACTCTAACCTGGAAATCTTGCCTGCCGGACTCCTTCCCATCCCCATCCAACTTCAACTCTCCCACGCTCGTTCAACCACCACCACAATGCCTTCTTTCACTCTACAGTCGCTACTAATCGCAGGCGCATGCCTCGCAACCTCTGCCTCCGCTGCGATTGATCCACGACTCGTGGGAACATGGTCGACGAAATCGGCAAAGGTGATAACGGGTCCGGTACGTTCTATTCTGGGAACAGGAGACAAGCACGAATTTAAGAGACCAGCAATGCTGATAGGATTTTTAGGGATTCTATAATCCGGTCAACGATAGTTTCATCGAGCCTACTCACACTGGGATTTCCTACTCGTTCACCGAAGATGGATTTTATGAGGAGGCATACTACCGCGCCGTTTCAAATCGTAGGTTTCTCGAAAAGCGCCAACCTGCCAATCTCCCCTACTGATTGGGATTCCTAGCTGCCGACCCAAAATGTCCTACCGGCATAATGCAGTTTCAACATGGAACTGTTGTAATGGATCCCGATCTCTCTCTAGTGATGACTCCTTTTACCAGCGACGGCAGACAACTTCAATCCGATCCCTGCAAGTCCACAGAGCACGCAACATACACACGATACAATCAGTCCGAGACCATGGCTGTACGCGCTTTCCTGTCCGATTTCGAGAATGAGAAACTAATGAAAATATCTAGAAATGGCAAGTTTACGTCGACCCATATACCAAAATGACCAGACTCGACCTTTACGGATTCGACGGCACCCCAATGAACCCCATGTTCCTCGCCTACAACCCCCCCATGATGCTTCCAACCATAACTCTCAACCCTACCGCCGCAGCAACAACCGCACCCGCGAAAGCAAAGAGAACCCTCGGCGCAGGAGAATTACCGATCCCCATGAACCAGAATACGAAACATATCAAGAGAGGACTCGAGGAACGCTCTCTGATGCAACGAGTTGATCTCAATATTATCTGGTGGACAGGATTGGGAATGATCGTATTCGGTGGAACAGCATACATGTTATAGGGAACCAACCATTGAAAGGGGGGGGGGGGGATTTTGTATATTTGGTCACGAAATGGGCTGTTTCAAACTTAGACGGGCGACTATGTCAGGGGCGTTTATGAATGATTCGAAAGACTGGGGAGTTCGGTTTATGAAGTTACCATATGCTTGTTAATTCATCCACGAAAGGAGAGAGAGGGAAAGAAAGCAAAGGCAAACACATGGAAAGGGAGCTGGAGTTCAACGGTTATTATCTGTGTATTTTAGGGAGAGCATGTTCTGTCTAATTCCAAGCGAAGCATTTACCCAATTGCCACTGCCTATGTGAAACTATGACTTGTGAACTAATCTAAGAGAGGAAGTAAGCAGCGGAGATTCGAGGATAAT
The DNA here is from genome assembly GCA_001399465.1 of Hymenoscyphus scutula. Classification (NCBI taxonomy): domain Eukaryota; kingdom Fungi; phylum Ascomycota; class Leotiomycetes; order Helotiales; family Helotiaceae; genus Hymenoscyphus; species Hymenoscyphus scutula. The sequence goes on along the minus strand of LKTO01000048.1, from coordinate 153,131 downwards.
TTGACTGTTGTCGCTATTCTTCTGTGGTTTTTTTATTGAGTACTGGTATAATTGTTCGTCGCTAGATGGGGCATTTATTCAGGATTCGGTGCTCGTTTTGAGAGAATTGCCGGTCAGCTCTGTAGTTAAGCTGAAGCACAAATACATGTCAAGACCACAACACATTCAGTTTTGCCATCCCCCTTAGGATCCCGGGGGTTCTGACCAGAGGTTTGGTCCCTTTTTCAAGTTACCCAGGAAGCACACTAGACAATCGGTAGGTGACCTACAAATAGCTTTGTATCGAGACCCTTCGAGCGAAACAATCAAGTCCACTAAAACCTTTAAATACAACTCTCTTCCTCTCTTCCACGAACTACACAAAACTATTGATAAACTATTAATTTCATTTTAGGGGGCATGTATGTACAATCTAATTCACCACCCAAGTACAATCCTACACAAAGCACTTATCCCAATCCCCACCGCCCCTAGCGAAACTAAGACTATCAACAAACGAACTCAACGTACACCGTCCCAGTGTATCACCACCACAAGTCTCCAACGGTAAAACCCGATCATTGACAAGAACACGAACGTACTCCTCCTCAGCACCTACACAAGTCATCTTCTCAAAATAAGCTCGCCCCGCAAACGGCACAGTCCACGAAGCAGAGAACCCATTCGTCTCGCGCACATCCTCGATAGTGGTGTTCAATAATGGTCTAGTAGCGTTATAGAGACCCAGAGCCCCGAAGATGGCTGTCATATCATTGTCGTGAGAAAAGTCGGCGTAGAGACTCGTGCTGCCCCCTAGCGGAAAGGTCTTGCGTGATGAATCGAGGGTCGAGTTCGTGGATGTGTGGTCATTGACGGGGGTATTGGTTAATCGGGCGATTAGTTCGTTGGTGAACCCTACGCCTTGCGTTGCACCGAGGGGATTTCCCCATGTGTAGCCGTAGTACTTTCCTAGGGATTGGAGGTAATCGTATTGATTCCACTCACTCTCCGTAAACAAATCACAGAAGGCGTGGATGTCTCCCGTGAGTGAGGCGATGGTATTAAAGGGACAGAGATCCATCATGTAAATCGTGGTTTCGCTGGTGAAATTCACACCGGGGAGATTGTCGTTGAGACGAGCGGTGATGGGGGGAGTGAAGATGTCGGTCCATGCTTGCATGGCGAGATCTTTGATGTCGACTTTTGGGTTTTCGTAGGCATCGCAGAGATTGTGACTTAGAGTGTTGTTTGAGCCGGCTTCCTCGCTGATTTGGAGGATGTCGTATGGCCAGTAGACCTTTGCGGGGTTATCTTCCAGACGAAGTTCATGGAAGCCCTGAGTCCAGTTTTGAGCTGATTCTACCACTCGGTCTTGGCCTGATGCACGGATGAAGGGGATGGTGTGGAGGGCGAGGGTGTGATATCTTTGGTAGAAGTTTTTGCCAGAGTTGATCAGTTGTTGTTGGCCGAATTCTGTTAGTTGATCTGCGCCGAGGGTATATTCATAGTTTTGAATGAACTCGTACCCTGCTCCATAGGATTGGGCTTTGGCATGTATGAGATTGACGGTGTCGTTGTACTTTTTTGTCTTCCCAGCGGTAGGGTCTCGAGCACCGTGACGAGATAGGACCTGGGCAAAGGTGACTTGACAGGTATCTGGGATGTCTGTAGAAACTCCAGAAGGGACCGAAAAGTAGGGAGAATATTGTCCCCAGTAATGAGAAATCTCAGGTCGGCATTGGTATCCAACCTCAACAGAATCGCATCCTTGAAATGAATAAGCGTTGGCCCTAGGATGAATTAGCGGTGTTTACAACTGTAGGCGAAGTGAGAAAGGGGAATGAATGTCTCTAGCAACATTGAAAAAAACCCAACCCACACAAGCTCACCCAATAACCCAATACAGGAAAACCAAAGCCCCAATAACAGTCCCACTCATCATGATTAACTGTCGTTTCTTGCTACTCCTGAAGCTCTCAAGGTGGCGATCTAAGATACGCTGAGTGGCCTCGTGAACATCAAAGGTAGGGAGAGTTTCCGGTGGTGGTGACGAAGTGGAAAGGCGATCATATTTAATGTTTTGTCCCCGGTCCCTCACTGTTGTAGCGCCAAATCCGGACATGGATAAAAAGGTAACGCGCAATTTGATGCAGGCAGGGCAGAAAGTGGGAGGGGGTTTTTGTAAAACTAGGTAGGTGGATGAATGTGGAGAGAATGTTTATTTCCGGCGTGTTGTTTGAACGGGAGTTCACAGGTGTGACACACGTGTACCACCAATTGGTTACACCTCGCTCTGTAGCTCCTGCCTCACCAACTTTTGATTCCATGCAACATGGGAACTCTCCACTGTTTCTTGTTGTTTTTGGGCATCTAGGTAGAACAAAGGGCGATATCCCACACAATGACAGTTGATATACTTCTATAGGGGCCAAGAGCCTCAAGGATATACAAACCTTATCATAATCCGAAGCTTAAGCGACGACTCAACCCAACCTGGAAATATCGTCGGGTGAGGTATTTTGGATTCACTCGTAAAAAGCGTACTGCTGTACTGGATGTGTTCTAAAAATAGGAGGCTTGTAAATTCAGGGGTAATTAATCGTCATATGCAGTTGACCTAAGCCTACGACATTAATTTGCTTTTGTACGCTGTCACCGTATACCAGATATTCTTTCAGACCCTTCATACATATTAATCGAGTAGAGCACGAGAGGATCAAATCAAGATGTAAAGGGTTTCTATTGGCTATGCAATTCATTCAATGGTACAGTCTACAGGCCCGAATTAAGGGTATACATATCTACAAACGACTGATGATGGCTGCCGCGTATTCGTGAGTCTTTGACTTTCCTCCCAAGTCCCCGGTCAACGTCTTTCCTTCAGCAAGGGTATCGAAAATGGCCTTCTCTATTCTCTGTGCGTGGTCGTTCAACTCCATATGTCTCAACATCATGATCGAACTGAGGAGGAGGGCGGTGGGGTTGGCAAGGGCCTTGCCAGCGATATCTGGTGCTGATCCGTGAACAGCCTCGAAAATGGAACACTCGTCTCCAATGTTGCCAGATGGTGTAAGTCCAAGACCTCCAATCAAACCAGCGCACATATCGGAAAGAATGTCACCATAAAGGTTGGGCATGACAAGAACTTTGTCGTTGTATGGTGTTGGGTCGGTAACGATCTTCAAGCAGGTGTTGTCCAAAAGTTCTGCGTCAAATTCAACACCTGGGTAGTCCTTGGAGACACGCTTTGCTGTTCCCAAGAACAAACCATCGGACATCTTCATGATGGTTGCCTTGTGAACGGCGCGGACCTTCAGTCGTCCAATGTTCTCGGCGTATTGGAATGCGAATCGCAGAACCCTCTCGCTTGCCTCTCTTGTAATCAACTTGATGCTTTGAACAACTCCATCAACAACGACGTGCTCGATACCGGAGTATTCTCCCTCGGTGTTCTCTCGGATCAGGACAGTGTCTACGTTGTCGTAAGGAGTCTTGTACCCAGCAATTGAACGGCATGGTCGAACGTTTGCGAAGAGGTTGAAGGTTCGTCGCAGAGTCAAGTTGAGGGAGACGTGACCCTTTCCAATTGGGGTCTATAACCAGTCAGTTGTTGTGATACTCACTCATCAACGCCAATCACTTACTGCTAGGGGACCCTTGAGGGCTACCTTGTTTCTGTTGATGCTTTCAATTGTGGCATCGGCAATGGTGGTCTTGCCATCTTTTAACATTGGGGTAACATCGACTGGTTCCCACTTTACTGGTGCCTATATTCTTGTCAGAAGAATTGTGTATTTCTGGGGTGGCCTAACATACCTTAGCTGCGGCAAAAATGTCCTTGACGGATTGAGAGATTTCCGGACCAATACCATCACCCTCGATCAAACTAACAGTGTACAGTCCCTTGTAGATTGTCAGCCTTCCAGAACCTCCAATTAATATCCTGAGCCCCAATTGAGTTCCCCATTCGATTGTAGATATTTATCTTGGTGCAGGAGCTGTTATCGGAGTCTCTTACATCGGGGCCTTTTTGACCGTGGAACTTTGCGACCTCGTCTTTTTTGGTGGCATACGTGCGGCGGGACTGGATTGGATTACTGGTTAGTCGATGTACAACAAGGCCAGCTTGGGTTGGAGGTCGTTCAGCCTTACTGCGATAAATGTAGTCGACCAGACGCGGGGGGCCGCCTGGAAAGCTTGCCTCCGGGCAGGAGCAGCAAAGGAGCGAACTGCCAACATTTTGAAGAGAGCAACAACAAGCCAGATGTTGCGAGTAGATATGCGAAGGAGGAGTGGAGGGCAATTGGAGGATCGGAGGAAGAATGGAGGTGTAGAAGGGTTTGCGATAGCTTGTTGTGAGAGCGGAAAGAGTAGGAGAGTTGGCTGGCTGCAAGTGTGCTTGGCGAGGCAGAGCTTTTGGATTTGCGAGAGCGGAGTTTGCTTCCTGCCGCGGCTTGTGATAGACCGCAAGAGCGAGAGTGAATAGATTAGATTTGCCTGTTAAGTAAGATTCAAGATGTGTTACTCTCCTTAACTGGAATCTTTTATTTAAGAAAATACTGTTTCTAGCTGGTTCTACAAAAAAAAATAGATCTTATTCTCCTATAAAGTTATGAGTGTTTACTTTCTACAAGTATTGCGAGCTCGCATATAGGTCGGCTCGGCATATAAAACGGATGCGGAAGCGGGCCGACCGACAGCACCTCCGACCTTCACAGCCTGGTGTCCGGGCTACTACTAGCCAGTACCAAGCTCACAACACCATACACACGATATCACAAACTACAGACCTGGAAGATATACTTGTGGCGGGGGAGACGGCGTGATGGAAGTTAGTAGGAACTCGACTCGAAGATAATCCTTTCAATACAACAGCGATTCCATACCGCAAACAACCTTGTGCGCCCATCATGGCCGAATCAGCTTATGCGCAGACGGTGCTGGACCATTATCAGCTTGCAACTCCATTTCCGATTGAATGGCCAGCAGAAAAGGACCTGAGCGATGCATCAGATGATGAAGAAACTGCTCCCAAAACCAAGCAGAGCGCCATGCGACGCTCCAAGTCCCGGTATTCTGCATTGGAACGGCCAACGGGGGATCGCAAGAGTCTGGTTCCTGGCTCACAGAGAACACGAAATGGGACGGAAAATCTAGTGCAGAGAGACGAACCGGACCCGCTTGGTACAACAGAGAGCGTGGTGAGAATATTGCGGCAGCTGGGTCTGCCAGTACAGGATGATATAGGGCTTCGTAAGTCAAGAAACCCAGCTCGAGGGGTAATATATCTAACGGCATTCTTCAGGAAATAGATTCCTCCTCTCCTCTACTACTTTCTCGCCGGCCCTCTTCCTATCCCAGGTCCACTCCACCGCCTCGACCAATGACCTCTTAAATGGCCTCGATACGCTTTCCCGGTCCATTGATCAAAAATCCGCTTCCCTCAAGGTCCTCGTCGAGTCCAATTTTGAACGTTTTGTCCGTGCCAAAGCGACCATTGATAATGTATACACGGAAATGAAGTATAGAGGCGAAAAGCCGGCACCCCCCAAAAGTAGACCTCATTCGCGTCATGCCAGTCGAAATAGTTTCAGGACAAGCAGTGGGAATCAGGCTTCAATGGCTCTTCTTACCCAGGACACCAAGAAAAAGAATGCCTTGACGAAAGAAAGCGAATACGGAGTTTTGGGCATCAAGAAACCACTTCTAGATGTCTCAGCGAAAGCTGAAGAAGTCTGGGGACCCGCCTTGGGGGGTCGTGAAAAAGAAGACAGTTTGAAAACGATGTCTACAGCCTTTGAGCGATACAAGGAAATGTATGAGGCGAACGGGTCCATCACGGATTGTATCAAGCGGAAGGATTACGAAACTTTAGTAGAGGAATACAGCAAAGCTAGGCGATTCGCTGATGATGCCAAAGTTCTCACTGAAAATCTAGGGCCTACATCCCCAACTGATTCTCAGCTACACCAGATCTTGCTCGCTGCTCGTGTATGGCATGATGTTGAAGAGCAAATTTCCGAGTTCAAGAGAGACATCTGGAAAAGACTTATTGCCATGCAGGGGATGACTGCCAGAAGTGATGGTCCCCAAGGAAGCCCGCAAGACCAACACATGGAACTTATAGGTATTTTACTGGAACTTGGTGTCGACGATAACCCCATTTGGGTTTGGCTGCTCAGTCGCTATGATCATCTCAGGAATAAAATTTCTTCAACTTCAGAGCGTTCCAAGGTTGAGATTGAAATTATCCGAAGACGGCTAGCAAATGGCGAGCGACCTTCGAATCAAGTAGTGGCATCTCATCTCAGATCACTCGCACGTCAAACAGCCGAAGACAAACCTACTTCTATAGACTCTGCGGAAATTATTGAGCTTTGGGAGAAGATGAACATTTATCTAAGCAGTTTGCTCTCACCCAAGGGTATTCTCGGAGAAGTTATGGAATTTTGGCAAACCATACAAACTTTCCTCGATGGAACAGCACAAAGAACCTTGCCAGCAGGCCAAAATGGCGAATCCCGAAAGCACCACAGACTTTCCGCTGAAGGTACAGCCGAGTTGCAGAAAGGCACGATAGAATTAGTTGACATGATTCGGGAAAGTGTCTTTTCCTTTTTTGCCGACCCTCCTATCGATGATATATCCTCGTTATTCTCCCCTTTACCACCAACTCCAAAGACTCCGAAGTCTGGTGGCTCGTCAGCATTCACGCCTACATCAATTCGTGACCCCCGCTTCACTTTCGATCCAAATAATCTACCGCCTCCATCTCCCAGGCGTGGCGAAGCTTGGGAGAAATTCGCATTTTGGCCCCCATGGTCAAACTCGCTTAGTGGAGTTCACTACCTTGCCAAGTTGCTAGTATTAGTAGGGACAGGTGCAAGTGAAATGGCTTCCATATCACTCATTGGCAATGGTGATGGTATTGCTTTAGAGCGCTTAAAGACTTTGGTCGGTGGTGCACGAGAGCGATGCGTCACAGCAATTTGTGCTGCCTGGAATAAAGATGCTGAGAACATCAAGGTGCTAGAAGATTGGCGACGATCCGCTGAGAAACGTAATCTCACCAGAATGCCAGCAAATTTTGGTGCGTTCGAAAGCGCGGTGTTATCAGGAATGCAGAAAATACTCTATATTTCCGAAGCAAAAGTTGGCAGCACTCAGGTTGTTCTTCCACCACCAGCCAAACTGCTACAAATGGTCCGAAGTCAGTTTGTTACGACACTGTACAAGGCCCTGAGTGGAATGGTGGAGAACGCGGAACGAAATATCACAAAGACAGAAGATGATTGGACTACCGAACGTGATGGGCTGGCAAGCCCTGTTGCAACGATAATTGCAACTAGCATTGGTGCTGGTACTGTCAATGCTAGTGACCGAGTAAGTTATCATCTTCCTTTTATTTTTGAAATGTGACTAACAAAAATAGAACGTCCGCATGCTTCTCACTTTAAGCAATCTCCAATCTCTTCGAAGCGACGTGGTTCCAAACCTTACCACTCAATTCGAGAATGCATTTGCTGTGAAGCTCACGGATGAAACGAAGACCATTCGCGATGTCCTTGGCCAAATTGATGCCCGTCTCTTCCAGTCATATACTCGACCTGCGGTCGAGAGTCTGCGCAACATCATCAAGACAGGGATTCTGGACCCAGCATGGCCACCAGCCGCGAACGAGAAACCAAAAGAGGTCCGAGCCTATGTTTATGAAGCTCTCTTGAGTCTGGTTCTGGTGCACACCCAGGTCTCAACCACTGCATCTTCCCTCACAGCTCACGTTCTTTCCTACCTCCTCGAACAGGCCTCTCGAGAGCTTCTCGAAGCCTTCAAAACGAGGCAACGGTATACTCTTACCGCGCTCATGCAGGCAACACTCGATGTGGAATTCGTGGCGCAGACTCTCAGTCAATATACCACTGATCGCGCGAGTGAGATGCAGAGCCAGATTTACCAGGAATTGGATAAGGGAACTGATAATGATGCGAGGACGAAACTTCAGAGCGAGTTGCCGGAGATGAGGGCTGTGTTGAAGAGGTTGAGGGAGGGGAGTAGGAGTGAGTTTGCGTGCTTTAAGAAGGCGAGGAGGTCGGATAGAACTACTGTTGTGTCACCGACGGTTTGATGTGTAGGTTATTTTAGGCGAATGATAGATAGATTCGATGAACGATTTTGGGAAAATCCAATTTACCCTGTACGTGAGTTGCAAGAAGTGTGACTATCGTTTCGATTCTCGTATAAAGTAAAATAGCAATAGCAAAAGCTAAGGTAGCACGAACGATTTGGCCATAGACTAGCAATGTAGCCACCAACGATATAATATGTTCTCGAAAGCGATGTCTTTATTGACGTCGCCGAAATCACGAGGAAAAAATAAATAAATATTAGCGAGATCGACCGTGAAGCTTCTTTTCTATACTTTTTCGGAGAAAAGTATAAGATTTAATACAGTTCTTTAAATACTCCCCCTGACTTACTAACTTCTAGTCTTCTATGTATATTAGTCTCTTTACTAGTATGCTCTTTACAGGAGGGGAAGATTTACGACTAAATAGAGCAGTAAAGATGTTCCTAGGGCCTGGGCCACTAATTACGCCCTTGAATGAATCTTATAGGCTACTCTGCCGAACTCAAGCTCCGACGAGACCTCTAATATACAGTGGGGGTTCGCAGATATTCGCCCGGGCCCTTTTTTACACCAAAAATAGCTGGAAATCACCCTTTTTAAAACTCGATTATATATTTTACGCTAGCTATTTTAGATTACTTTCTTATAAGATATCTTTAGGTTTAAAATATCCTTTCTTTGGACTTTTCATTTAATTTATTAAGTAATTTCTTCATTGTTTTATTTTGTATAGAGTAGGGGTTCTCTTTAAAAACACTCAATGTCGCCTATTTTTAGTGTAATCCGGTGTTTTCCCGACTCTGCCTACCTTTGACTAGAAATAACTTGTTATTTAGTAGCTCTATACTATTTTCATTATTCAAGACTACTAGTGGAATCCTCTAAATAGTCCAAATAACAACTTTTACAGGTTCTCTACACCTAAAGTTATATATATTAAATTAGACTTATTCTAGAGGCATTTTGGTGTAAAAATAAGGGCGGGCGAATATCTGCGAACCCCCCCTATAAGTTTAATAAAAATAAGATAAACTTAGTTACATAATATTAATTATAAATAACAAGATAATTTAAAACATAAGGGAAATAGAATATGACAGAAACTAGGAAATCAACGTTTTTCCTCGACCGATTAGAGGTGAAACAAAAATATGTAGAGAACGGGGGGGGGAGACGACGATGACGAGAACAACTAGAAACTAGAGCTTCAGAAACTGCGGTCAAGCTGCTTCTATTATCTCTCGTGCTTACTTGCGGTCGTAGTCTCGTCGTTCTTATTTTCCAAGTAGAAATAGTTACTCTAAGTGGTAATATTATATCTTGACTAGACTGACATCAGCTCCAAGCTCTCCGGTCGGCTTCACAGCTGACAAGAGGTCTTCGGGCACGGTCTAATATAACCGGCGAATATCTTTGATCTGGTGGCTCTCCTCGTCCGTACTCTAACGTCAAGACAATTCATTGTTTTGGCTTTAGACTCTGAATCTAGAAAATAAAAATTAAGAAAAGGGTGGACAAGAGGAAAAAGAAGAGTAGGCACTTGTTGATCCCTGGTGTCTACTCTTCTCACGATCTGAAATCCAGGGAAATACTAGAACATTCATCGACTCTGTTTGTGTTTTCCATTATTTTACTATATAGAAACTTTAGGCGTTTTTCCTCAAGCAGCAAAACAGGAAAACATTTCAAACACAACTCGGACTACAACTTCGAGATCAATACCTCTTTCAGAGTACAGAATTTCATGTAAATCCGAAGAACGAAGAGAGCCTGAAGAATCTACGAAGAAAACATAGTAAGAATTAGCCAGGCGAACTTAGCGAAAGTAGTAGCGACTATAAAGAATAAGAATCGGCATTATACTGAGGTAATATATCAAAAGCGTATCGTTTACTAGTACTAGTGTTTAATTCCCTAATTGTAGTATTAACTAATTATATTACTGTTTTAGACTATCTCGTAATAACTAAGATGAGTAGTATATAGAATTAAGATAAATCTGTCTAACTTATAAAAAATTTAGAGGTTGAAAATAAAAGTATCTATAGAGTAAGTTTTTTAAATAAAGTTCTAGAATTTATAAGAATTAAATATAAATTTTATAACGTGGTTTACTACTGAGCGACGCATATCACCGAGCGACGTAATTTTCCCCACCCTACTACTTATAAACTTTAAGACGCGTTTTTTCAACTATTTATTATGGAAATTCAAACCTAAGAAGCGCAAATCATTCTAGCTATCGAGGCTATTCGAACGTCTAAAAAGCTAAGTAAACACTCTACAGTAAAGATCTACAAGGTCCCTGAAGTAACACTTCAACATAGAATAGCTGGCTGAACCCATCGCCCTGAAATTAAAGCTAATTGTTATAAATTAAACGACTTAGAGAAGGACACGATTGTTCGATATATACTTAATCTAGATTCAAGAGGATTTACGCCCCGTCTAACTAGTGTTAAAGATATAGCGAATCTCCTACTTAAATCTCGAGGGGTACTACACGTTGGCAAGAACTAGGCATATCAATTCATTCAACGACGACCAGAGTTAAAGACACGTTTTAATCGCGTTTACAACTTCCAAAGAGCCTTGTACGAAGATCCGGAGCTCATTAGCACGTAGTATCGACTAGTTGAGAATATACAGGCGAAATATAGCATTGTGGACTCCGATCTCTACAACTTTGACAAGAGAGGCTTTATAATAGGTATAATCTCCCTAGCAATAGTTATAACTCGCGCAGATCGACGTAGCAGAGGCAAGGCAGTTCAGCCAGGCAATCGGGAATGGGCGACGACAATTGTTTATGTCAATAGCGAAGGTTAGAGTGTCCCTCCGTTTTTAGTAGTTCAAGGGAAGAATCATCTTACAAGTTAGTATACTAAGGGCGGCTTCTCACACGACTAGGTTATCAAACCTACAAGTAATAGATAGACAAACAATAAGACAGGTCTAGAATAGCTTAAGCACTTCGACAAGCATACTTCTACTCGAGCAAAGGGTCTATATCAAATACTTGTCCTTAATAGACATAAGAGTCACGAGTCAGCCGAATTCCAAGAGTACTATAAGGCATACAATATCATTACTCTTTGTTTACCTCCTCATTCCTCTCATTTGACCCAGCCACTCGATGTTAGGTGTTTTAGTGTCTTAAAACAGGTATATAGTCAAGAAATTGAGACTTTTATTAAAGCTTATATTAACCATATTACAAAGGTTGAGTTCTTTCTCGCCTTTAAAGCAGCCTATTCAGCCTCTATAACAGCTCAGAATAGCCAGGCTGGATTCCGTAGAGCTAGCTTAGTACCTTTTAACCCGCAAGCTGTTCTTTCAAAGCTTGATGTAAGGTTACGGACTCCAACACCCACTATCACCCCCTCTGCCGATATCAACCTTTGGGTCTCACAGACTCCTCACAACCCAACTAATACTCTTTTACAGACGACATTAGTTAAGAATCGGATTACACGTCATCAAGGAAGCTCGCCAACCCCTATTTTCCAGACAGTAGCTACATTAGCTAAGGGTACAGAGCTATTAGCTCATAAGATAACTTTATTATCAGCCGAAGTCTGTACCCTTCACAAGGCAAATGAAGCACTAAGTAAACGCCAGAGGGCTAAAAAGACTCAGGTCTGTTAAGAGGGGGTACTTACTGTAGAGGATGTGTAGGACGTATTAGCTTAGAAGGAAGCAGAGGAACAGGCTTAACGCGACAAGCGCTCTAAGAGGGGTAGGCAAAAGGAGGGGCAGCTGTCTGGGCGACGATGTAGTACCTATAGGAAGTCTGGTTATAATACACAAACTTATCAAGAGGCTGTAGATACTTCTAGTTTATCAGATTCAGATTCAGATTAATTAATATAATATGTTATAATTATTTAATTTTACCCTTTAGGTAGCGGGGTAGGGAAAAGTACGTCGCTCGGTGATATGCGTCGCTCAGTAGTAAACCACGTTATATCTAGTAAGTTTTCTTATTTATATTAAGTGTTTATATTATCTAGAATAATTAAGTAAGTTAAATTAAGATACTTAACTTATAAAAAACTTAAGAGTTAAATATATATCTAACTTATAAAGTAAGTTTCTTTAATTGAATTACTTACTTATTACTACTATTTAGAGTAATAAAATTAAATAAAATAAGTTCTAGATATATAAAGTTCTAAAATATTAGATAGATAGTTATTTAACTTAAAAACACTTTTCTTAAAATTATTAAGTAAGAAAGTCTTAAATAATTAGTTGGTTATATAGACTTTAGAGTAGTTAAGTTTCCTTCTAATTTATAGTAAAATTAGATATATATTTAGATAAAACTAGTACGTTTATAATTAGTAAATAAAGTATAATAACTCTAATAACCTTAGATAAACCGATTTATATTATTTCCAACTCTAGGTAAGACGAGATATTATTACTTGAAACTCGTAATATAGAGTTAGTTTAGATTAGAAGGAAGGGTCGAAGAGAGGCATAAGAGCACCCTTAATTTTTGATAACTCCCCTAACTACTCTAACTCCGTGGGCTAGTATACTTAATTGCTAGTAACTTCCAGATAATATGAAGGAAACAGAAGTGATAAACCATCCAAGATAGCACGTTGAGAAAATGTCTCAGAACAGTAGTCAGTCTAAGTGAATGAAGTTTCAGCTTACTTTCCATTCTGTTGGCCTTACTTTACTCACCTAATCCATCCTCCACATCTTACACTTATCCCAAGCCCAAGGATACAACTCCCAAACCGCCTCTTGAGGCAAAAATGAGCAAAAAATGAAATTTTAACTAAATTGCGTTCGCCGGGAATCGAACCCGGGGCCAATGCATTATGAATCCAACAGTGAACTGTTGAAATTGGCAAGCATCGATTTTACCACTAAACCACAAACGCTGTTATTGTTGCTTGATATTGTGCTGGGGGTTATTTGTGAATATGTTTCGGTGTTATTGTGGGGATCCTGGAAGTTTTTTTTTGCTCTTAAGCGAGATGTACCCACCTTTTTTTTACACACTGAAGAGGCGAAGAGGGACAATGGGAGTCAAGGTAAAATCTTGAGATTCTATTAATTTTAGAGCTAAAAGATGCAGCTATCTCTTCTAATCTTCAGGGGCCAAAAGAAAAGATGCACTTGAAAGTGGAACTTTGTAGCCAGCATTCCATACTTGCTTGGAGGGTTCTTATTCTAGTGAATGTTCTATAACTAGGATGATCCCATGAGTTTAATCGACCTTGCAAGTTTAATACTTTTCTTGGGCAAGAATAATACCAATGTTCTCTAGTGTTTGCGGATACAGCGACTTTCGAAAGACGCGACATGGTCATGAGCTAGATTCGGATCTGGAGATAATTCTTTTATTATATTCTTTTCCATTCGCGCGAGTTGTTTCAATTCTTTAAAATTATTGAATTCGTTTTGGTTAATAGAATGAAAGAAAAACATGTGTTAGAAAGACATTAGTTAATTGAAACATTCCATAGTTTTTCCATCTCCTTAGGTGCACACTGCCAATGTCAAATACTGGGATCTTATTATTTGACTTCTTTATAACCTTTGAAATAAAATTTGAACAATTTAGAATGCAGATCTTACTCATAAATAACTTCACATGGAAAAGGGAGACAGAAAGTCATGGCAAAGTTGTTTCCATGATCCTTTTTATTGAATAATGGAGTTAATTATCTCTATAATACCCCGAAACACATCCCAAACTGTGGGAAAAAACACTCCCACGGCAGCCACATTCTGAGGAAATCTTTGCAACGCACAGGGCTTTTTCAAGATCTCAGCTTCTGTAACTTCTAAATGCTAAGGCATATTTATGATTATAGCATCCGAAAAACCGTATATTCGCCCCCCAAATAGAGTATTGATATTACCGGGTGGTGGCCGCCTTTGTTCCGCTGGGTCTTGTGTGGTTTGAAGGTAGTCGTTCAGTTTCTAGATCAGTTCGCTCATCCTACTTGCTATTCCGTTAAGAAGCGGGATGGATTTCTGCAGTTCATCAATGGTGTTTGCCAACTTCATGCTAAAATAAACGGGTTAGAGACCTAAGCAACGAGTAAGCCGGAAAGGAGCAACAGCTTATATCATTTCAAAAAGAATATCCTACGCGAGAATAGTGTGCTTGTCTTTAAGGTCAATCGCAATTTTGTATTGTTTCTCTTACGGTCACTGTATCTTGAGAACGAAATACCAGAATCTCGATCAACCCATCTTCGCTCGAACTATGGATACTCTAGAATGAAGGAAAAAACTAGAGGAAGAATCAAAGAAAGAGCAATACCTTATGTAGGAAAATTCTAGAACAATCAAATTAGTCGCACAGAAACCCAGAATCTCGTTTGACTTATCGTCTCTCGAATAATGAAGCCACTAGAATAAAAGTTGTCTTTGGTTGTACTTCAGATATAGTCAATGAAAACGAGTAATAAATCGACGCTTAATGTGTAGCTCCCAGATAGGCAATGATGTGGAATGCAATGATGTGGAACAATACAAGTTCCGATCACTCCTTTCAGGCGCTTTCTTGACATGAGAAATCCTCGATGTTTCCTTGTACCAACCAAAGTGCGAAATGCTAAGATCCATAATTGTCTCTCACGAGGGAAGCGAGTAATATTAGGTGCCCACTATTGGTATTCCTGGATTGACCTTGCAGAATCCAGAATCCAGACTATTGAATGACCAGGACAAGTCTGAAACACTGGGCAAGACAATAGAGACAGAAATGAATCAAAACCATGCATTTCGAAAGCCATCTAAGGGAATTCAAAAAATAAATCCACAGAACTCGTCTAGTCACTAACTCGGAGGGCCAGACTCTGACTAAGAGAAATGCCGAGAGACATGAGAGAACCCATGGGATAGAGAGCAGGACCCTTTCAAGCATGGTAGAAGTTCCTCGTAACTCCCAAGACAGATAGCTTGGTATTGATATTTAGAAACCAGAACAAAACAATGGTGCGAACAGGACACATCATATGACCGGTGACGAATTCCATTGAAAAATATCCTGAATGTAGACTCGAAAAGAGAGGTTCGCTGCCTGACCTCCCATCCAAAATGGGAGGAACTATATGAACCATGAAAAATCGCTACTGACTCTCAAGCACCCTCGAAACTTCGAGCGAATGACCTTCTTGTACACTGCCGCGTGTTCAAATCTTGGTACTCATGAATGACACGAGGTAGAAGTATGGGGTGATCAGGCACGAGATTACAGATTATGCTTTGGAACGGCACCGATGCATACACATTAGTGAGGGGATTTCGATCCATAAAGAGCGCCTTTTAGTAATTCAACCCATGCAGATGTGAGGATCCCACCGGACACGGGAAACCCCAAGAAACAAGGGTGTATGTAGGCACCTAAGCACAACATGAAAAACAACGTCATGCTGTCAGCATAGCGTGCTAAGGTTACACCAATTCCAATAAAAAAGTCTCCAGGTACCGGAATTCCGTCCCCGATTTCCATTCCAACATTCACGCCCAGCTTTGATGTTGGATTCCAACTTGGAAAAACTCATGTAAGCTTACAATATGGAATAAATTGTAAATATCACACTACATCTGAATTTAAGTTGGAAATTGGCATGTCAGCTTACAGTATGGTTTGTTGTACTTAAGCTGAAGGTACGGGAGTGATGTCCAAAGTTTTGTAGCCCAGCATTCTTACAGTTTACCCAAGTCTGCTTGACGACAACGCCCATCATGCTTTCAAAGATAGCGCTCCTTTTCACTGCGGTCTTAGGACTGACTTCAGCCCTGCCTCAAGAGACCGAGACCAGTGGGAAGAAGACTTGCAAGCCATTCAGTGGTAATTTTACCATTGATCAGTACCAGCTATATCCCGAAAATTCAGACTTTGATTTCAAGTCTTGTCTTCTATACATCAGGTTGGTTTCCGTTTATGATTTGCAGATTGAAAGGCAGAAAAGAACAAGAACTATTAATAACGCTTGAGTGTGTGAAAACAGCTCCCTCTACAATGCCACCGTTGTCGTTTACGATCCTTACGCCGCGAAAGTCGTCGATATTCTCGAGTTCCCGGGAATCGCCAATAATCCTGCATTCCACTTGGCGGGTATAGAGGTTGATGAACGGACAGGATTGATATCTATCATGCCAAACACAGCTGCTGCATTTGATACAAATGGCGCTGATGTCTCAGGGACCAACTACCTCATCCAATGGAACCCAGCAACAAAACAAGTTGTGTACCAAGTCAACTTGACCGAGACGACACAGGGACTGTACGGGGGATTTCAAGACATAGCCCATGACCCATCCAGTAACACCTATGTGGTGAGCACGTTTGGTTCAAGCATCCTGAAAATCTCCAAAGATGGCAAGAAAGTCACCCCGTGGTGGGTATCTCAACCCATCAACAATACCATCGTAGGCACAGAAGGACTAGCAGCAAACGGCTGGACCCTACTTTCCAACGATAGAGCAGGAGAGCTGTATAAATTCGATATGCGGGCTGCACAAGGCGTGAAAGTCACTGTACCAATCTCCCCACCAACAAACCTAGGATGGAGCGACGCCATTTTCCTCCCACCCAAGTATAAAGGCACTATTCTTCTTGTTGCACAACACGACTTGGACTCGGCCGGAGTTACGGTATTAAGGTCTCGGGATGGAACGTGGCAGACAGCTGAGTTTTTGGGGCAAGTTCCTTGGGCGCAAGGACTGGGACCGTGGACGAATACTACTACTTGGGTCGTTGCGACGGTACAGATTGCGGATAGTCTGTATATCGAATTGGAAAATTTCTTGGATACGCCGGTGCCCGGGGGAACAGATGGAGACAGATCTCTATTCCCATGGATAGATATCACCGCGGAGGTGGCAGCACTAGTAGGAGCATGATTTCCGGGAGTGATCGCGTGTTCGCTGGTTTGACGGAGGTGGATCTGTGATAGGGAAAATAGTAGCTAGCATAGACAATAGCTTCAATTATACGTACCAACACTTTAACAACGGTGATTAAAGATGAGGTCGAGCTTGTGATGGAGTTACCAGCGCTCGAGATCGGACCAGCACCACTTTAGAAAGTGGCGGCGGAGCTTAGCCTAATCTAGCCGTGGCCGTGGCACCTTCAGCGGAATATGTGGCGCAGCAGGCGGTGAACAACCAACGATACAACTCCGAAGAAGCAGAGTCGATCTACTTTCTTTGTCTAGCTAAAGTTTATTAAACAAACCTAATTATATACATATCTAGTACTTCGTACTTTTGATTCCTCTTCAAATAACCTTTCTACTCTAACTCTTGTCGAACAATTGGTTTTAATAATTGGGTTTACTGGACTCACTGTCTAATGTTGTTATCTTTCTTTACCCCTTTTCTCGGCAAGAATGTTTTCCGTAGTAGCCTCACAACAGAGAGCAAATGCGCCAACCACTATTAGAAAGCCATCTAAGTTGGTTGTAACATAGTTTTCCAGACCACATGAATTCCTATTCTAGAAATTTCAGAACATCTAGTCTTATTTATATACTGCCTTGTTCATGGTCCATTGTGACTTCCCTCGAAACACATCCCAAGCAAACAATATTTCCATGCCTAGGTACCTAGTATTCCTTCGCGACTTTATATCTCATCCTACATATCGAATCTCAATTCCCATCAAAACCCCAATTTCTCATTCGCCAATCTCCTCACCTCCTTCTGCCCTGGATCGAGGCCGCTCTCGTTTATATCCAACGCCTTCAACCCCAAAGCCCTCTCCCCGTCCAAACTCCCAACATTCTCCTTCTTAGCACCACAATCATCATGTTCAAATTCTCTCTCACCCCCATGTCCCATCGTGAAGTCAGGTGGTACATCGCCCTTTAAAAAGGCTTCCCTCGAAGCCTTCAAGCTCTCGATATTATAAGGAGTAAGTGGGCTACAAGCATTGTAAAAGACACTGGAGTCAAGTTTTCCGGGGTGGGTTTGGTCTACGCCGTGAACGAGGTCGCAGTGCCAGAAGACATAATCCCCTGGACGGACGGGTGGAATGCCTACCAGGGAGCCGGGGAGGGAGAGGTGTGGGTGGTGGATGGGATGTGGGAGGAATTGAGTTTTTCCTGGTTGAGAGCCAGGGAAAGTGGGGAGTGTCTCGTCGAAGAGGCCGGTGTGGAAAAGAGGTCGGAGCATGATGTATGCTACTGATGTCTTCTGTACAGAGAATTAGCACGTAGTCCTACTTGGAAAGAGCTATATTTCTGGAAGTGCCATGAAGAGCAAAACCTAAAGTTTGAACTCCTCATCGAGTGATGGGGAGTAGGGAAGCAGTTAGCTTACTAGACTGGGGAATAGACGGAGAGTTCCTTCTCCTGTATTAGTATGTGACAGTGATAGCCACCCTTGCAAACTCCTCCACGCCGAGCAAGAAACACCCCCCTCTCTTTCCGACGCATACAAATCGGACTTTGCCTCAACACGATGATCAGCCGCCCAACCATCCCAATCCTGCCAATTCCCCTCAAAAATAGCAGCATAGTTCTTTCTATTTTCTTCATCCTCCCACCTTTCAATCGCCCCGCTGTCTAGATGTGGCGCCAATGGAAACTCAGTGGGATCATCAGAAGGGTGACGAATTCGAATCCGATCGGGATAAACAATTTGACTATCAAAATCGATCAAGGTCGATGGATCATTGACATGCCATAGTCGGGATACACATTTCATAGCTTCCATGACTGATGGATGGGACCGCATCTGCATTTGTGCCTCTGTCCAGTAGACATTCCAACCAGCCGTTCGACCTTTGGGAAAACCGCCAACGCCTGGATGGCGATGTACATAATCCTTCAAAGATGTTTCCCAGGCCATAGCTTGTTCCACTGGGACAACGTTGCGCAGAATTACACATCCCCGATCATGGACCAGATCAGCAAAGGCTGGAGGGAGACCACCTAGAAACTTGAATAAATTAAGGTTCTAACATATTTATAGAGCTTGACTGACCGTTTTTGCGGACATCTTCAAAATAAATTTCTGGGATTAATGCACTTCCATGTTTCTGCATTCGTTCTGTTTCCAATTCCAGTGCCTCCAGTAGTCGGCCATAAGATTCGATCACTTTTTGTTTATGTTCTGGCTTGACAAGTGACTGCTTCAAGGCAGAAAACCTCTTGTCGAGAACCTCAACCCTGAATTGAACACGTTGGCTAGGGAGTAAGAACAGCTGTGGATAACTTACTCTATGATGTCGTGTTTTTGCATGATTCGGATTCCGACAGTGAGAGAGAGAACTTGAAGGTATACAGTTGTCACTTGATCATACAGCAGCACTCGTCGGCTTATCAAGTCGTGGCAGCTTAGCTTGTTTGAGAGACTGACGTGCTTGAACTCAGAATTCCCCCATTTTCTGGACGAAAATCGGGGTTCGGAAAGCTAGACGTGGAGCGGTCGCCATATGTCCATAGGTGGGGTGAAATTGCCACTGTAGAAACAGCATCCATTGTTTATATCTAAGAACAAATCGATCAATGCCGATTAGATGGGTTGGAATAGATTCGCCTCTCATGCAATATCTGTTCATTGAAGGCAAGGCGCAGTGCCTCTCGAGCTCGACGAGAGTTCTCACCCTAACCGGAAAGAGTATCATAGCAGGCTCAAATCCAAGTTCGACGAAGGATATCGTCTGATTCGAACGAAACAAACAAAAAAAGGTTAAGCTAAACTAGCCATCGCTTAGTCGTCCTCGTCTTTGCGGGCTTTGAAGGCTGAATCCATGATTCTTTGTTACGTACGAACACTCTTTTTGCTAGGGGATCGGTGGAGGACATGGAATTCGTATCAATTGTAGATATTGACGGTCTAAAGATCTTGACTTTGGAAATCCTGGACTCAAATATGATAAATGCTGGTATCAGTACTTCATACAGTACATCGACAGAAACTCCGAATCGATTCGTTCATTGTCTACTCAACCACAACAAGCCTCAGGTCGATAACCTTTTTCCTCGGCAAGAGCTCCATACCAACCCACATATTGCGGTCCTCATCCTCTTCCAACCCCTTAAAGTTCTCCTCAAATTCCCGCACCACATTGAGAACCTTCCCAGAAAACAGTCTCTTCCCATGGGCATCCATATCACCCCTGGCAGAAACCCCAACAACATAATATGCTTTAAACTTTCCCTCGCTGACCATGGAGTCGGAGTTATCATTTTTGAGACTTTTGAATTTCTCAGGCCAGACACGTCCATACAATCCATCGATGTGGCTGAGTGCAACCATTAATCTGGGGAATTTACTCTCAATGCTACCAATTACTTCACGGGCCTTGTCTTTTCCTACCTCGTCGATGTCCCAAATATCCACTGTGACGAGGATAAAAGCACCAAATCCCGTAAAAAAATCTGAAATCCCAATTTCCTTTGAGATACATGCTCCCCAATCTCCCCTTGCCAGAGAGGCAGATGCTTGAGAGAATTCACGAGAAAGTGATTGAGCGGTGAGTTTCGTACAACTAGATGCAACATTGGGACGAGCGGTTGGTGTGTGGATTGAGTAAATGAATATCGCGTCCCGGAACGATCTCTGTTGGCTTTGATGAGAGTGTAATTCTGGGTCTGTAATATTATCGAGTGCATAATCGAACTTGGAATAATAGGCGAAAAAGGTCCGAATCATCGTTGCTGGAGAAGTTGATGGGCGTGGTTTCATGAGCTTGAGAAGGCGATTGAGCATTAAGGAGAGATGAATTCCCCCGAGATAGCCGAATTTTGCTGAGTAAAGACCTCGGGATTTGAGATAGAGGGAGAGATAGCGGTGGGCGATGCGATATGACGAAAGTTCAGGTACGGTGTTCAACAGGTATGCTGTGTCTCGGAACGTGTTGAGTGGGCGGAGTGATGGAGGTGACAGTGATGAGATGAGATCTGTGTCGAAAACAAGTGAAAGTAAATTTGGTGCCATACTTTCAGAGTAGTATCTAGAAGAAGAAGATTTAGTTCTAGTAAGAGGATTGAGAGTAAGCTGATTCCATACCTTTTGACAAGTGCTGGTGCCTGGCAGTATTGCAAGTCGAATTTTATCCCGAGTAGTTCGACCTCTATGATTGAGACAAGCGAGTTCACGAAATGCAAACCCTTGAATCCCTCTCCCCCATTTGTGTCTTTCAAATTTACAAGCTGGGTAGTGGCATTATCGAAGAAAGCATTCGGCGCCACTATTCCAACCGCGAGAACATCCACATCGCTATCTGGAAAATATGTATCCATCAAGTAACTGCCTAGAGGCGCAAGAAGTAGCTTTTGCTCATACCCAGGAGGAGATAGAGAGGTTTGAAGTAACTCTAATGCTTTCAATCGCTGATTTCGGTCTTCGACGGTTGGGAGTAATGGTTCTAATAAGGCTCGGATATCTGTGGAATCACCCACGATGTCCAGACCCAATATCCCAGGTAGCGATTCCGAAACTGGCATATCTGGGCCCCTGTCAACCCTGAACGAAGCGGAGATGCCGAAATGATCACTTCCACATAGTCCTTGCTCATCCGGAAGTCCAATAATGTCAAATTCTTGGGGTTGAATGTGACCCCCTTTCGAAAAGAGAATCCGATCATACCGCTGTGGGCTTTTGTCCACCTGGATCAAAGAAAGGGCAGCTAGAGGATTCAACGTTCGATCGAAAGTGGCACCTTCCTCCCCCTTGAATGTTTTGCCCTCGCTTGTCAACAATGACTGTGAGTATGTGAATGCGTCTTCCAATAAATCCTTATTTACGACAGCTTCAAGCTTTTCAGCTGTCTCTGCTTCGATAATATTACTGGACAAGGCAGTATTGATGGTGCGACTGGAAGTTGTGAGATTGAAATCACCTGCTATGAAGTAGTTAAAAGTCCGCCTATCGTGTTCCTCGACAAGAAGCCGCACTAGACTCTTCATTTGCTTCAGCTTTGAGTTCACAGCCTGTGAAGTAAGTGCGCTTGTCAAGTGAACATTGGCAACCTTCAAAAAATGCTCGCTAAATGAGATAGCCAGTGCTGTTTTGTGTCGTTCAGGAAATTGGAGTGAAAAATGTTCAAATGGAGCTGATGCAAGAGTGACAAGATTTTGTTTACTTGGAAGTAGCGAAGATGGCATATGTGACGAAAATGGAAATTTCTCTTGTATGAAGGGCTCGGCGAGGAGCAGTGGAAGCATCTTATCGTCGACCTCTTGCAGGCACAAAACTCGAAGTGATGTACTGGGCAATGTTGTTGAAGACAAAGCCTTGATAATCAACGGAAGACGTGGAGCAAATGGGGGAGCATTCGGGTCAGACATGAGGTTGTAAGTTAAGATGCTGATTTGCGTCTCCGGGTTGCTTGGGGTGTGAGACGAAATAGAAGGCTGATCGTGTTTTGACCAACCTGTGTTAGTGGTGAAAGTATAAGATATGTTCCACTCTCTATCTATGAATTTGTCAGGAAAGCCAGTTCAAAGGCTTGGGAACAAAGGTTTTTCTCAATGAGGAAAATAAATGGACTACATACTAGCGTGATTCAATGGCTCTATCGAAGAACCAAATGGTATTTCGTCAACGATTTTCATTTCCCCAGAAATCTGTCTTTTCAAAACAGCTATCTTCGTTGCCTCCCAGTCCAATGCCACTAATTTCTTAACTCGTTCCGTCAAATCTTGGACGAAAGAGCCTCTGAGTGCAGCCTGGCCAACTCCGAAATGAGGTCTGAAGGTACCATCATATGTTCCATCTCTTTCCCGACAACCAAGTGCTTCAACCAAAATCTTTCTCAGCAGACAAATGTCCTGACCGGATTCCACGCTTGGCTTGAGAAATATGGTTGCGTTCTTCCGATGTTCAAAAGTGTCCACTTCGTGCGTTTTAATCTTGAAATTCTTGATACCGGGATTTTGGAGGGTGTCTCGTAAAATGTCCAAAGCAGAGGTCAGCCGTGCTGGTTCCACGAAAGGATAGATGATATTGATATGAGGATCCCACTTCCCGAAGGTTTTATCGTGAATCTTGCGTAGAGAATTGATCTCGGCCCATAGATGCTTCGGGGCGATGAGTGCGACGGCTGTGTCTGTAGATGTAAACTGGAGTCGAGGAATTGCGTGAGAATCCATTGCTTCGATAGATTATGATTGTGACAGAATGTTATTCTCTCGATTACATGGGCGTACATTTGGTTTATCTTGGTTATCAAGTATTGGGCTTTGATTCTGGTTGAGGCTGAGTTGTTCCAGAAGAACGTTCAATCCGAGGATGTTCCGCCGGATGAATCATCGTGAGAGTACTATGCTGGGCGTTACAGAGAACGTAATAATTCTACACCGATGACTCTTTAGTTGAAGGGTGCTTAGATACTTGTACTGTATAGGGTGGTGAGTAAAATTAGGGTGGTGGGGGGGACTCGAGAGGGGCAGGTGTTTATTTCAAGGCTAACCTTATCCTATTCAAGCATATTTCACTCCGACCATCACTCACAACCTCCCTTATTAGGCGAGACTCCCTTAAACGTTTCGCGAATAGCTCTAACAATTGCTATTATCTATCTCGTTCTCTCTCATCCTCGGTCCTCCCATACAACCAGCGAACCTTGTCGAGCCCAAGGTACCCCTTCTGCATCTACATCCCAATTCACCAACCCCGCGAAGCACGTAGACTCAATTCCGCGCTGCGACCTTCTTCGGCTCTATATAATCAAAAGTCGGTGGGAGTGGATGGAGGGCAGAGGATCGAGTGCGGTTCCTGGCGAGCAAAGAGGTCATGCCGATGCTTAACTGGATATGTATCTTTCTTCAGCATGTCAAAATTGACTCCTCCGGCACATCTTTAGAATCACACTTGTTTTGATTTTGTTCAAGTCATCACATTTTGAAGGAGAAGTAAGTGACGCACCGTTTCCGGAAATCTCTAGGACTCACCCACTTTCATCTCTGTACTCCACACTGGTAGTCTCCTAATGCTTTTTCATATTATAATTGTCTCTAGTCACGCCCTCAATCTCAAATTGTTCCAAGATACTAACTGATGACTTTCTCGTGACTTTCTCGTGACTTTCTTTATCGGCCACAAATGTGAGCGGATCACCTGTATTCGGTTGGCTTACGTCCAAACTTCGAGTTACACAAATACCCCGCACTTGGGGGAACAATAAAAGCGGGAGCGTTTTCGTTATTCAAACATAACGGCTGATTCCAAAAGAACACGATGATTGTTGAATTATCCTCGAGAGTTGAAAAAACGAGGGAGGCGGCAGGTAGGTATGATTACCCCACGTATTTCTGGCCTGCCATGTTTACTGTCTATTCCGAAGACCCCACGAATCACTACCTTAATAAATCTCATCTCTACTATAAAACTTAACCCTACAATAACCACGAATTTGCTTGAAGCAGCGGAAGAAGATCCATGAACACTATTTCTTCTGCCTAGACTCTTCCATCCCAGTACTAACAGCTGTTTAAGGTTTTAAAAAGCTCATGAATTCTATTTCTGGGGCCGTCTATTTCGGATAAGCTAGCCATAAACGTGTGTTATTGTGGAACAAGCTTGTTGCCCGACGGACCAATTTATTGGATATCATCCTCGATGTGTCTTTCAAAGAACAATGATTCAAGACACGATATAGGCTGAATCTCATAGGAGGGTTTGAAAAAACAAAATAGAAGACGGAGAAATAACAAATACGGAAAAAAAGTTTCCTGGATTCTGACAACCACAAACAGCTCCTGGTAACCAACCCACTGCTTGGCAATTTACACATCATGTGGCATGCTTGTCATGCCATGGGGAATATACGAATTACGACGTACGACGAAGCCGGGGCAGGAAAATGAGTCCCTCGATCGGCATAACTTATCAATTGCCAGGCGCAATATCAACCATGATGTGACAATTCCGAAGCATTCGAGGCAGCTCAAGACTGTGAACGAAAAGTGGAAAATCACAAAAATTACACAATTTATTGTATCCGTATGCTTGTTTTCCGATAATTGAAGTCAAACAGAGGACAGCCCCATAATCAGTCCTCCTTTGGAAATGCTCACATTGCCACATTGCAATTGGGTCTGAGAAGCAATGATTACCGCTCCAATTAAGAATAGCTTTTCTGGGTCGTTTCAATTATCGCACCAGTCGGAGATGAGCGCACAACCAAAGAAGCTTTTGTGGGTATCGTGAGAAGTTCCCCTGAGCTTCTGCGCAGGAAATCCAGGAGGCTCTGGGTCCGCTTTCAAGGTTCCCCGCCAATTTATCAAGTCAGGCAATAGTTCGCTAAGGGCACGTGACCGTCCTCGACTTCAAAAGCCCACCCCGAGGTTGGACCTTGCAGGTATATCTCAAACACAATAATGGGGCAAATTTCCCCCTCCCCGGTAAAGATGCGCGAACCCGAGATCTGGAAAATACTTTCCATCCACAATTCATCTTGAATTAATATCGTGCGTCAAGGATGACGCTTTGGTTGACGATGCTTGTTCATTTGATATCCGTCAAACCCGTGTCAGGGTACAAAGTATAAGTCTCTTCTTGTCCCTCCAGTTCGTGGCTTTTCTCCTTTCTCAGCCAACAGCAACTGTTCGTTCTCTCTTTTGCTATTCTCGCCTCAATCCTTTTACTGTTTGTTTAATTTTTTGCATACTCCAACATGAAGTTCTCAACATCCCTCGTTTCCGCCGTGCTGGCTCTGACCGCAATGGCCACCCCAACTCCGGTTGAGGTTGAGAAGCGCGCTGCTTCAACGATGTGTGGAAACTGGGGAACAGTAGCCACGGCAGGATATACGGTTTACCACAACAACTGGGGAGCTGGAAAGGCCTCATCCGGCTCGCAATGCACGACTTTCAGTTCTGTCAGCAGTGCTAAGTCTTTCGTCTGGTCCACCAGCTGGAGTTGGGCAGGAGGACCAGGTCAAGTCAAGTCTTACTCAAATGTTGCACTTGAGGCCGTGAACAAGAAACTTTCAGCAATCTCTTCCATTCCATCTACATGGGTCTGGAGGTGTGTTTCCGCCCAAATCGTTTGCTAAATACATTTACTAATCGTAATTAGATACACTGGTACCAACATGGTCGCTGATGTTTCCTACGATCTCTGGCTTGCGCCTTCTGTTGGAGCTGCCAATTCCTACGAGAGTGAGTATTATCCACTGCCCTATTACTTCCACAGATATACATCCAGAAAGAGCAATACTGACATCAAGTTTTCCCGCAGTCATGATCTGGGTCGGATCCTATGGTGGGGCAGGTCCAATTTCATCAACCGGAAGCACCCCCCTCGCAACCCCAACCATCGCCGGTACCAAATGGAAGCTCTTCAAGGGACCAAACGGAGACACCACCGTCTTCTCCTTCGTCGCACCATCAAACATGGGGAACTTCGCCGCCGATCTCAAGCTCTTCTTCAACTACTTGACCACTTCCCAAGGAGTCAGCACCAACAATGTCGTCACTTCTCTCCAGGCCGGAACCGAGCCTTTCTCAGGTAAGTCCTCACTTTAAATTTTCCTCTCAAGCATGTATTAATTCCACAACTAGGTTCCAATGCTGTCTTCACAACCTCCGCCTACACTATTAGTGTCAAATAAATGAATTCGGTCATTGACTGATTCCATTTTTGTAAAGCACATGACGTTGGTGTCCGATGTCAAATATCGAGACGAACACTTCTTCTGTATATATTATCTACTTGTCTTCATCGATGAAGTAGATTGGCTCAATAAATATATTTGCCAAAACCTCTTCCATGAAACTCGAATGTGCTTTGCCATGATCTTCGCAGTGTCAATAAACCTCATGCGCCTGTACTTATCCTTAAGCACACAAGTATCCATTTGAAATGCGAAGTATACTGAGCTACTCTTTCCGCATATGCTTCCGGAGGAATTACTTGAGTTTCACTTCACGGCCGGAGGGGGTCAAACAGGGGTCAAACAAAATCAAGACCAGACTCAACTCCTCCGCGCAATTGCCTAATACTCTTACGAGATGACATTGGCACAAAGCCCCCCCCCCCCCCCTTCTTGTCGTGTAGGATACTTGGAATAATTTCCCCAAGTTTGGTAAGTAGAATGGATGCATTCCACACCTCATCGTTGCGGATTCCTGCACTCTCAGATGGGTCTGATAGGTTCCTATGTAGAGTCCCAACAACTACTGGCTCCTCTTGGGATCGGAATTATACAATTAATACAATGTGCAAACATTCTGAGTTTTCATTGAAGCTCCAACCTGTGCCAGTAACAATTATTATAAGCTCTAAGACCTCTAAATGGAATTCTAATACACACAAATTCAGTCCATCCCTCCATAACTCCGTCTACTGAAAAATCCCTAGATATATACAAGAAAGTCCACTCCGGCAGAAATATTATTAGCTGCGACACCTTTCTCTAAACAGTCCAATTCTGGCCTTGTAATTTGGCGCGAGGGGCTGGAGCGATAAATGCAGTTCTTCCACCTGCCACAATGGGCGTTCACCACCCTTCATCATTCCTCGCCTAAATGTCTTCAAACATAACAACATGCTCCGATATATTCTCCGTCCAAACCACATAGCAAACCTGCGCAAATCAGAAACAGTAGTAAGTATAGGTAGTTCAAGATGGCAACAATCCCGAGTTCTGCTCCAAGTGCACCCCCTCCCGTTATTGCTTCAGGAACTCTTGGCCCATCTAAAGCATTCTGCGAGAGGGTTTAGAAGAACTGACCAGATATCCTGGTTCTTCTAAACCTCTTCGAACAACAGATATAGTTGCCCTGGACTTTTTTCGGACAATATTTACGAAAGCGGGTGTACTCGGAGGAAGCCCTTCTCTCTCGCGGCTCGTTCGCTCGACGGAATCGAAATTCGTAAGGCGAAACCCTTCACGAAACCCAGGATCCAATGACGATTGCTTTACCTGAATGATTAACTTCTTGACACAAAGCATCCTCCAACTTCAACAATAATTGCGAAGTTCTGATCGCCACCTCTGTTACTTGTTAGAGAATTAATGTGTTAGGGGGAGGGGAAGGCGAAAGTTACCTTTGTACTGTAGCGTGTAGCTTACAGCTGGATCCTCGCCCGGTCGAAGAAATACTGGCTCTACGGGTGAAGGTATTTCTTCGACATTCATTCCAAGCCCAACATTGCTATGTGAGTCGGACCACAAAAGACTCTTCTCCCTCTCCTCTCCGATTATCGTGTGGTTTCTATTTTCTGAGTGTTCTGATAGCCAGTTTCTCCATACCCTCGTGAGTCCTTCTCCAATGGGAACCGAGCTCATAAATACACCTGGTTTAGGTCCCATTTTGACAAGATTTGTGGTGGTGACCAATTGACTGAACAATTCGTGTGATTCAAGGTGTATATCTTGGCAGACAAGTTTGTCGTGTTTATTGACTAGCCCCATAGGTGGAAGAGTAGGCCATCCACCCGCAGGATGTGGAAATATGACTCGTCGATCGAATTCCGGTTTTATAGGGCAAAAGTAGGAATATAATTTGGAGAGTTTTCCCAAGCTCCCACAATCCTCTTCAGACCCGCATTGACCATCTTCAAGGTTAAGACCAGGGGTATTGAGGTATTCGCAGAAAAGGTATGGGGTGTAGAATTTTGCTGAAGGGTGGTAGCATTCAAGAATCAGTTTATGATTTTTGGAGGAAGCAGCTCGGAGAAGTCGATATTGAAGTATTCGAAGAATTATATCATGAAAGCGGCGGGAGATAGGAGTGAGGAGGAGAATTCTGCGAGTGGAAAAAGAAGAGAGGATCGAGTGAAGAATCTATGACTGTTAGACCATCTGCGAAATGCAAAGGACGAATACCAACCTCGTTGGGAAGAGATTCAATTCCAGCTGGATTGGCCATTTTGTGGTATAGTAGGTATCAAAAGAAGATAGAGAAACAAAAATAAGAATTTGATGACTAGAGAAAATGTAGCAGAAGATGGATTTATATCTCTCGTTCTCCGAATCCCGAATCAGACGATTTGGCTAACTTGACGAAGAACGGCCGAGAACAGGCCACAATAAGCGGTTTTCCCTGTTCTCCTGTTTTTATCGAGCCACTTGGAATAGGAAACAGTGGGCAATGGCCAGCCTAGATATCTTTGTTATGCGAGGAGATCTATTCGGGCAAGATCGGAAGGATGTTTAGAAATACGTGGCGGTGTCGAATCTCCAGAGCTGGGGACCGTTGCCAAAAGTCTAAAGCGGGAAGTCTCCAGAAGATGGACCTCTAACCTCATTGACTCGGAACAAATTAGGAATCCTCTGCCGATTGAAAAATAACAAGTGAGATCAGTTCATGGGGGAAGCAGTCCATGTTGATGAGATGAGGGCAGAGAGAATGGATGATGAGGAATAAAGGATCGCGATCGAGGAGGATTCTTCCTTATCAACGCAAGATAAGTACCCGCGCTTTCCGATGAAAAGCCGTTACTCTCACGTGATGCTCATAAATCTGCCGAAGCTGGAGCGCGTTGATTCAACCTAGTCTGATAACACCCACGGTAACAACAGAAAGAAAGAGAGTATATCTAATGGCGTTATAGCTCCTTTGCTTAAAATAGTCATTGATTATCTTACTACGCTAGAAGCATAGAAAAATTGGGTAAGGCTGCTATAGCAAGCTATCTAGTCACTCCAAGTCCCATCTGGTGCATGTAAACAAAACACTTCCAGCGGCTTGCTTGAATCCATACTCTCGCCTCTTACGATGGTAGAGATCTGCGCTGATGGAAATTTAGGCTTGTGCCAGGAGCCTCACAAGTGCTCAAGATATCTGCTTGCATTGCGATGCGAAAAGGACATACGACCATCCTGCCTTTCCTCCTCGATCATGGAATACCAATCAACTATATAAAAATAATATACACGTGACACAAGCGGACTGATTATGTAAGAGACGAGACAACTCGTCTTCGTCACCTCCATCACCACTGTCTCACTCGCCATCCATCTTCTGCACTGTCTTTTCGAAGACTACCTATCTTCATCAATGACTGAAAACCTCCTGCCAGACAGTGCATGCGTCGCTGCGACACCCGAGCGAAAATATTACAAGCAAGACCACGTTTATGCGAAGAGGTGCCTTCGACCAACAGAATATTGGGTTCGTCCGAATGGCGAAACCATCATTCCACGGGCACCGCGGGAGAGAATAGAAAATGAAGCTGCATCCTTGCTATTTATCAAGAACAAAACGGATATTCCGGTGCCAAAGGTGTACGGGTTTTTGGAGGATAACGGTGCATGCTAGTTGATTACCGAGTATATTAAAGGGGTTGACTTAGCCACGCTTCCCGAGGAACAGAAGCTGGTTGTCATAACAGAGCTTGAGGGTCACTTGGCGAAATTGCGAAGCCTGAAGTCAAGCACCGTTGGGGGTCCTACGGGGATTATCGCGCCACCTTATCGTGTCACTCTTGTCACTAAACAGGATACTTGGAATTTGAGGTCGCCATCGAACGAGGAATATGGGTTTTGCCATAATGATCTCTCCCAGAATAACGTCATTGTCGACCCTGACACCCTCAAGATCAAGGCCATAATCGACTGGGAATACGCTGGCTTCTATCCCGACTTTTTTGAAGGAAAGTTCTACAGGAGACCTGGTCCATCTGACGCCTTGGAGAAGTACAATGAAAAGAGCGATACCTCGAAGCTGGTCAAATTTCTTGAGAGCCTGCACGCCGACGAGCTGAGAGATTAATCAAAGAATGCATGGCATGAACTGGGAGCCTTTGTTCAGCTTGGAATCGACGGATACTCAGCGTTGCAAGGCACATCATGTATGTATATTGCAGAGTCATAAGCACATGGAGATGAGACGCGGTTTATTCTTCTCTAGCTTCAACACGGAATTAGTGTCGCTAATTGGTCAAGGAGTACCAATCAATAGAAGCGTTGTAATAGTGGCATCGGTAGGAAACGACACCGAGCTTTTGATAGCGCTGGTCGACCATGGATGGTCGCCGCGAGCTGGAGAGTTTCATTCTTCGTCAGTTGAACTCAGTCCACACGATGAAGTTGCTGATTTTGAGACAGATACATACTGAGTAGTATAATATCTCCACATTCGATGTTTGAATATGGATGCAATCCCAAACTTCGCGGCCATATTGGTATCCATCCATTGACAGCTGCCGCAACATCTCTTCCAGCTTCAATCGTTAAAATCCTACTGGACCACCACGCGTGGGACTCGAGCTATCCACGCTGCCGCTACTACCGCTGCCGACGACCCAACACGAATTGAGGTTCTCGACCTTCTTTTATAATGAGACGGAGACATTGACGAGATGGAAGTTGACCACAAGAGACGAGTTCGAGAGAACCGGAATTACGGGCACGCCACTTCATCGAGCTATCCATGCTAACGGTGTGGAGGCTGTAAGATATCTCTTAGCACGCGGAGCAAGCCCCCAGCCCCCCAATTGGTCTGGCCAAAATTCCCTCAAATTCGCTGAAGGAGGCCGAAAACCAGAAATAGCCGAAATGCTTGGGAGTTGGCTGTCATTGTGAGTATGCACTGTGTGAGCGGTAGGAGTTATCGCACGATAGTTTGTTGTAAATTGGGTGTGGCCACTGTGGTGTTCTGTTTCCGAAATTCTACCCCTCTCCTTTCTCTTTTTGACATGAATATCTGACCGAAACAACTAAGACTTGATTTTGATTCTATTCCTCTTACGTGTTTCCAACATGCGCCACGATGAGACGGATATGCGTCCCGCGGCTCCTGGATATAAAAAAGTTCTCGCCTGTATCCAAGGACCTTAAATTCTTGTCTCAACTTCTTCTCTCACTATCCTTCACCACACGGACAGAATGAAGCTTTCCGCAATTCTACTTGTTTTCTTCGTGAAGAGCGCTCAAGGCGGAGTGCTTGCCCCTACTCCTACCCCACTCGCGAGGAAGGTTATTCGAGATGGACTTCCCACTTTGAACATGTACCGCCGATACCCGACGATATTCACAACGGCAAGGCCCGTTATGACCATCGTCGCCTCGAATATGAAGGTGTCTTTTAACTACCCGATCCCAATGGAGACATCCAAAAGCCCTACTACGTCTGTATTTCTAACAAATCAACCGAGACGCCCCCCCTCTTCAGCATCTCCCTGCCACTACTAACCCTTTTACAGCAGGCGTTCCGTCACTTGAGGCAC
The DNA here is from genome assembly GCA_001399465.1 of Hymenoscyphus scutula. NCBI lineage: Eukaryota > Fungi > Ascomycota > Leotiomycetes > Helotiales > Helotiaceae > Hymenoscyphus > Hymenoscyphus scutula. The sequence goes on along the minus strand of LKTO01000048.1, from coordinate 120,910 downwards.
TATTTTTTTTTAGCACCGTAACCGCGCACAAAAAGGGGATCTACAGAAGTCGAGTTAGTATCCAAGTACTAGAGTTGGAGATCAGGACGATCTTAGCGAATCTTACTCCGATTTTGGGAGGTACGTAGTACCACGGGACGTGACGGGTAGGTAACACAAAGTAAATCCTCACCCCACATTCTTTTCAGCTCTCATTTCCACCCGCGTTTCTGATGTAGTCATGAACTGCAATGTGCGCTTTCACAAGAGTAGGAGGTGAGATTTATTACCTTCCAAGGCAAGGCGATGCTAGCGTATTTCAAAAGTTACCAGCATTTCGGGCTATCAGTGCTTCCAGTGCTCAAATGAACTACCAAAACAAGACCAGAAAATAGTCTTTCGTAATCAAAGAAAAGAACTCACGCCCCTGAACTTCTCACCACGTGGGGTTTCCCCCCTGACGCGGGCGGCTCCGTAAAATTACGAGTACCTCCCCTCCAACTTTCGGCTGCAAGTCACAGTTCCTGCAGGATCTCGAAAGAAAAGGCAGATCACTCCTACGGGATGCAAGGCTGAGAACCATCACTCCACACAGAAGCCAGCACAAATGATTTTCCTATGAGAAAAGTACCCTTGTCATCTGCAACATGATCGTATTCTCGACCTCCCGGATGTGTAAATTACTGTTGGGTTATAATTAACCTTCTACATAGAGGGTAAAGTCGGGGCTGAAAACCCTGCCATGGGATAGGAAGGGTCGGATATAAAGACTTCGCTGCGACTGCTTGGGGAAAGAGTAATTCAACCAAGAATTAGTTGTCTTTTTGAATACACGGAAGTTTTTCAAGATGGTTCGCATTGCATCTCCCTCGATCATTGCTTTCCTCCTTTTGCTCTCTCCCAGTCTTGCTGCTCCGGGGACGACAGACTGCGAGGTTGACAGCAAGCAGAAGGGGGTATGTATATCCACAGGTTCTTGCAAGAGCTCGGGTGGGATCTCAGAGGCGAATCATTGTCCGGGTGGAGTTGATAATCAGGTACTTTTCCGAATACATCTGCTTATTTTGGCTTGGTTACTGATATGAGAAAGTGCTGTACCTACGGTTCATGTACTGTGAGCGGAACGAAGGGTCTTTGCCAATCCACTGGAGGATGTGAGGGGACGAGTACACCAGGTCTTTGCCCGGGACCAACGGATATTCAGTGCTGTACGAAGAAAGGAGCTGCACCAGCTCCTGCACCCAGTGATGGAGACTGCAGTAACCCTACTGTCAACGGTGCGACCTTGACACTGATCCAAAGCTTCGAGGGATGGTATCCAAATGCCTGTAAGGTTATTGTCACAATTGCTCGGAAGAGTCTGACATAATCCTATAGATCTGGACCCAGATGGAAACCCAACCATCGGCTATGGACATCTCTGCTCTTCGTCGTCTTGCTCTGAGATCGCATACAGCATTCCACTATCGAGAGCGGATGGTGACAGATTGATGCAAGATGATCTTTTGGTAAGTCGAACCAAGATCCTCTTCCATCTCCCTTCAATCTCAAGAATTCGAACTAACTTGTTCTTCAGAGGTTCCGTCAATGCATAGCACAACAGGTTTCAGACAACGTAAGCTTGAACGCCAATCAATTCGGCGCACTAGTAAGCTGGGCATTCAATGTTGGATGTGGTAATACAGCCTCTTCAACCTTGATCCGGAGATTGAATGGTGGAGAGGACCCAAATACTGTTGCCAGTCAGGAATTGCCAAAGTGGAATCATGGAGCGAATGGTGAACTGCCTGGGTTGACGAGACGTAGAGCGGCGGAAGTCGTGCTGTTCAAAACGGCAACTAGTACACCAGCTTGTTGAGCAATACTTCATTACATGTAAAATACAGAACATTTTGTTTGATACAATAGAAGCCCCGCAAGCCTTGCGTCACTGGTTTTGTTTAGTGGTAGATAGGAAAGAAACAAACTTGCTCATTAAATAAAACCACACCAGTGCTGTTACCAAAGGAGATGACTTCAAACATCCGTATCCCGATTTCTCAAAGGCGTCAACAATCCATACTCATTTCCGCAGGCTTGCGCCAGTCATCATCCTCATTATCCGATCTTTCTCCTGCTGCGTGGGATTTTGGTACTCCCCCTTCTTTGCTTTGGGGAAACCCATCTTATCCCATTTCTCGAATTCCGGAACCTTAACTTTATGCCAAGGTATATTCAGATCCTTTGATACCCGATCGCGCCAGTAGCATGCCTCCACCGTATCGATACGGGCTTCCAAGTCAATAGCTCCAGGCTCGAAGAACAACTCTGCCATCCTCGTTTCCTCCCTCACCATGCGGTCGACAGCCTTGTTCATCCCATTGACCATTGATGACTTGTTGTAAGGTTTTGGCCTCTTCCATTCCGCAACCTTCTCATAATCGAGCTCGAAGCCAGCTGCGTCGTAGGTCGGTGACCCATTTGGTCCTTTCTGGTAGCATACCTCGAGGGCGTGGAACGAGTGCTCTGGAGTTTCGAGTACGCGTTGAGTGTATTCGTCTTCTTTTTCTTGCCATGACTTGCGCACCTTTGCGCCTTTAGGTCCCTTGAAAGGCGCAATGTGGAAATTAATACCGTGTTTGACTTCTCTGATCGGTCCAACACGTCCTGGGGTCCTCTCGTAGTTCGATGATGCGGCCGTTTCACGAGGCGGGGTTTTGGGTCGCAAATCCTCTCCTTTGATATCTGATGCGGTGCTGGTATTTGGTTCCTCGCGCATTGGTTTTAGAAGTTGCGGTGGCGGGGGATATATGAAAGGAGTATCGTCCTTTACTTCTATGGCGGACTTCGCGGTGGGACTAGCTGCTTTGACTTTCTTCTTTTCGGGTTCGAGGGATGGATTGCCATTGTCGCTAGGGCGTTTTCCGTTGCGTAGTGATACCATGTTTAATGTATTGGAATGATGATAGGTAATGGTGTGGTTTCGTGGTGGTTGCCGCCGAATTGTAAAAGAAGTGCTGGGGAGACGCGACTTCAGGTTGGTTTATGTGTAGCAGTGGTGTCCTCGGGTCATACGTCATTATTTCAGCTTAGGTTTTAAAATAAATTCAGTACTAAACTAAAAGGGGAATATATTTGTTTAAATCAGGGGTTTAGAGTCTCACTCGTAGCCCATAGAATCTTCTTGATCACTCCATTGTTTACCTCCGACTTCCACTCCTAAGCCACTATTGGGTCGACGCTTTGACATTGCCAGGAGTTTACGTCGCCTCCACCCAGTGGGTCAGTACAATGCACTGTAATAAGGGGGTGGTGGGGGGAGATGGTACATATCTTGAGTTTTTGGAACGGCAAGATGTTTGAATAATAGTCTTCAATTATCCAAAGCACTTTTGAAGAATTAGTTTGAAATATGTCAAAGTGGCTCGAACAATAGTCTGTATTCTCCTAAACCATTTCGCACAGTGAGCCTATCTCAATTTATAAACACATGGCTTCAAAACCGCTGCCTCGCTTGAAATGGGTATCTCTCCTTGATCTCCCTCAGCTGACTCCAAAAACTTCTTCGGCTTCTTGCTCTTCCACGTCTCCAGGCCCATCTCGCTCATTCCCTCGGGAATTGGCACACATTTGCCCTTCAACGGGGTCTGACTCTTGACAAAATGCATGCGTACAAACATCTTGTTGCTTAAATCAATGGGCTTCTCTCCTCTATCCTCATTTTTAAGAAGGAATCCACGCTTGCGAAGGACTTCGACGAAGGCACTGACGTCTGTTTCCACCTTCATATCATCGTTTCCGTCGACCTCCACCATTAGAGCTGTATCGTGTCCCTTTGCTGTCTCGTCCTCAGCCTTTTGCTTGTCCTTTTTGCTTATAACCTGCTGCTTTCTTTGTCGGTTTCCGACACTGTGATCCACTCTTCCCCCTTTTCCAACACGCCCGAAGCGAGACTTGATCTCAGCAATCCACAGCTCTCCCTTCCACCTCAGAATCCGGAAGGCCTCTTCAATAAAATCGATCCAATTGGTCCCCATAAGAGCAAGGCAGAATATAGCAATATCAACGCTCCCATCCTTCAGTGGTAAATCCGCAATGTCTGCTTTCGTAACAAGAGGATGTGGAGAATAGAGGTCAAAACTGTGAATCTTGAGCTGCAGCTTCTTGGAATCCTTCTGTAATGCTGCGGATAATGCTGCATCTCCACATCCTAAATCGGCAATGTGGCATGTTCCTTCTGTTCGTGGTAATGTGATTGCTGCTGGTGCTATCTCCGCTTCCCCCTTACGACCTGGTCCTCGAACCTTGCCTCGTGCTTTTATAATGCGGATATATCCATCTACAGGATTCTCGGGCCAGACCTCGACTTGGCGACGGAAACCTTCGTGGTACTCGGTGAACATCTCGGGGTTTTCGGAGAAGAGGGAGAGGGAATGCGCAGATGGTGTAGTATATAGGGTTTGGTTTAGGTGACGGAATCGAGCGGACACCAATTTCTGACGCATAGATGCTTGGAGGGGTGTGAGGGTTGGAGCGGGGGCGACGACAGGCACTTCTTTCGCAGGCTTCTTAGATTCGGTAGGTTTGGTTTTTTCGACAGTCTCTCCAGAGGCCTCCCGCAGCTTCTTCTCCCGCTTCTTATCCTTCAAGGTCTTTTCCTTCTTCTTCTTCTCTTGCTTTACGCCCTTGACTTTTGGTGGAACGACTTCGTCCTCGACAGTCCCATCTTTGGATATCTTTTGTCGCTTTTCGCTCACCTTGCCCTCAATTACTGTCTCATATAACTCTGCGACATTTTCAGAATTAACATCGCCGCGCTTTGCTCGTTTCCGCTTCTTATCGTTCTTGCCTTCGGTATCGTTCTCGTCGGTGGCAGGAGCACTTTTCGCTGGGTGGGTTTGTGTTTTGAGAGCCTTGGACTCGACGGACCAACCTGGAACAGCGAACATGTTGGGTGGTGGAATGGTGGGTGGTGATGATTGAGCGTTCGACTCGACTGAAAAATATTATTTTCTTCCCCAGATTCTTGAACGGTAGCCCCACCAAGGTGCTTGGCATTTCACGTGCTACCTATACGGGTACGGGTAAGTAAAGCGGCTCCATGCCCTCGTTCTTCCAACATTCTAGCGCAAATGAAATAGAAAGAATTAGCATCATTTGACATGTTCTTCTAGACGCTTAGACGGTTGGAACAATCAAATCCAAATATTCTACCAAGTTAGAACGACGAGCTAGGGTGCGAACCTATATTTACTACCAGGTCTGCTCACCACGGAGGGGGCAGCAGTACCTAGGAATAGCCAATCCCTCCCATTAACATTATGAAAAAGCACTGTATACGGATAATTAGGACCAGCAGATTTCTCCTCTTTTTTTCTTTTAAAAAAAGGTCTCTGCATTGATATTGTACCAAGATTTCGTAGTTTTTTAAGGGGAGAGGGACCTATTAAACGAACTTGAGAAATACTTAACATCAGATTCATTTACAATAGGTATAGACCGTGCGTCTATATGGTGTAATTGAACTAGTCATTATAATCTATTAAATTAGAAGTGGAAGGATTTTTAGTGCCGCTTGATGTGGTGTTCAAGTCACTTCTCTGACGCGAACCCGAAATACCGTAGTACGGTACTTGTACCTTGCCAGCCTTGATTCTGGCATCGTGGCACATCGTGGCAACACATTCGACTTCACACCCACCTCCTCCCTACACCACAATTTCTACGTCGCCATGCTCTCGAGGAGCTAGAAAATTCATTCATTATGCCAAAGACACGGCCTCCTACCACTGGCTATGCCCGCATTGCTCAGGCAGAAGACTCCGATTCCGACAATGACGATCTCGCCAATAGCTATGCCTCACTCCAACCAGCCGGTGCTCCACGATATGCCTCCATTACCCAACCTCGCGCCCACGGTGGCATGTTGACCGATGGCAACACATCTCCCACAAATACCCGCAGGCCACGGAATCGAAGGCGCATGGGAAGCAATAGTTCGGTCTCAGGGGTTGACATCAAGGCTATAAATGCTAGGTTGGAACGATGGGCTGACGAAATCGCCTCGAAATTTAAGATCAACAAGGTCAAGGGCAAGACGGATGAAGAAGAGAGATTGGAAATCCACCATTCGGTATTCCAAGCACCGGAAGGTGTTCGACCAGCTACGGCCGAAACACTGGCAGATGGCGGCGACCAAGGAGTAATGACCAAGGATGAATTCGAGGTCATAGTTGAGAGTGTCAGGGTTGCTATCGAGCAAGGAATGCACCCAAAGATGATTACACAAGGTAGTTCTGGCAGCTACTTTGCGAGGAATACCGAGGGAAAGGTGGTGGGAGTCTTCAAGCCCAAGGACGAGGAGCCTTACGCCGCAGGAAATCCGAAATGGAACAAATGGATACATCGGAACCTATTCCCATGCTTTTTCGGACGCGCATGCCTTATTCCCAATCTCAGTTACGTCTCCGAAGCGGCGGCATACACTCTGGATTGCAGATTACGAACAAACCTAGTTCCGTACACCGATATTGTTCATCTTTCTTCGAAATCATTTCATTACGACTTCTGGGCACGGAGGAATTTCTACAGAAGGAAGAAGCCATTCCCACCAAAGGTTGGCAGTTTTCAGGTATTTTTGAAAGGTTTCAAGGACGCGAATATCTTCTTGCGAGAGCATCCCTGGCCAGACCGAGTGGCCGGATCATACCGACCTAACGATCCTCACAAAAAGAGCAAAGCTTGGAGGGAGACGTGCAGACCAAATAGCTCACGGGACGATGATGACGATGAAGAGGAACGAATTCCGATGGCACCCACGGAAGGAGAAAACAGACGTTTCGTATGGACAGAAACATTGCAACAGTCATTTCGGGAAGAGCTCGAGAAGCTGGTCATTCTTGATTACATTATGAGGAATACGGATAGAGGTTTGGATAATTGGATGATCAAGGTGGATTACGAGAATCAGGACGTATCTATTGTTTCGGAACCGTTGAAAATGAATGGTGCATATGAAGAGCCTGCGCCACGACTTGTACCAGGCTCAAGTAGCCCAGAAAACCGACCTTACAGAACCCAACAACCCATGGAGGCTATCAGTAGATCAGCGACGCCAAATCCACATGCTGGGCCTACCATGTCACTTGGGGCTATTGACAACAGCTTGTCATGGCCATGGAAGCATCCAGATGCCTGGCGAAGTTTTCCATTTGGCTGGCTTTTTCTTCCTGTTTCCCTTATTGGACAGCCATTTTCACAAAAAACTAGAGACCACTTTCTACCACTTCTGACGTCAAAACAATGGTGGAGCGAAACGCAATTAGAATTGAGAAAGATTTTCAGTCAGGATGCAGATTTCCAGGAGCGAATGTTTGCGAGGCAAATTGCCGTTATGAAAGGACAAGCTTGGAATGTGGTTGAGACTCTCAAGATGGCTGACCATGGACCCTTGGAATTGACTCGCAGAGCTCGAGTTTGTGTTTGGGACGATTTGGTCGATATTCCTGTAGCAGTCCCAATGCGTGTTCCCTCCGCAGAAATGCGAAGGCGAACCGATGCTGGAATTCAAAGGGATCTGAATGAAGAGGAGATGGATATCAGTGCCGCCAACGCTTCAGCTCCACAACCAGATCTCTTGGGCCTATCATCTCCCTCGATAGAACTTCCAAACCCGAATCGATTTGAGTTGGTTAGTCCTCGCGCAAGTGAAGAGGTGTCAGCTGTTCAATCCCCAGAGTCTCTTCCAGAGGCGACTAATGGTGCTCGAGATGCGTTCAAGAACCAGGTCAAATTCTCCGATCGACCAGAAATTGGTCACTCCCGAGGTCGCATGAGTTACGATGGACCTTCCCGGCCCATGAACCAAACTCCGCGACGAGGGGAAGGCCGCCGATTCTCTCTCTCGTCCAAGAATCGTGGTCTCCCACTTATGTACGATGGTGATGATACGGACGGCGATTTGGGCTATGCCGCGGCGGAGGGCATGGATGGGAACCACCGAAAGGTGATTGTGGAACGATTAGAAACCGTGAAGAGTAAAAATCCTGTTTTTACATGGTGTTAATTCAGATGGGCAAAAAACGGCACATCCTTCTTTGGTGTATTATAGTAGGTAGGGAACGGGCCCAATTGGACTGGGAGAGTCTAGGCGTTTCGAGGCACAACTTGTATTTTGGGAACCTGCATCTGGAATGGGAAAGAGGAATATAGACTTGAGTATGTGAACATGGTCTTTTCTGTGACCTTGGGAGTTCGGACTTTCGTGTTGTAAACTGCTTCGCTTATTTGTATTCTTCCCCTGAATTGGTATCCAGATTCCTATTGAAGCATTGTCGAAAACGGCAATGATTGCATCAATGATCGACCACTAGCTTGACCTTCTACTTGCGGTGAAGGAAACCTTCGAACAATACTTTTGTGCCGTGAAGTTGGATAGGTACTCCTCGCCGCTCTTGCCGCTTTTATCGTATGTCGCGACCTGAGGCGAGAGCGCCCCTCGGTCTTGCCTGTTGGGTGCGTGCGCTTACATCACTTTTACGTCTAGATTTTACTACCACAGCCCCGAACGACGTTTACCTAACCTGAGCCTACCAAAAGCATGTAAATAAAATTTCTTCTCAACTTCACCACCTCACGCCCAAATACTTTCCTCCTTTTCTCGAACATCACCTCACCTTCATCCACTTCACCTGCCACATGGCTTGACCTCCCTGTCGCAAAGCCTTTGTAGCCTTCATAAGGACAAACGGCGCAACCCACCCAACCGTACACAACATCTGCATGCGCGCAACCCTCGCATCACGAAATGGCAGACCGATACGCCTACGATCAGACTTGGGCAGACCCTCGAGCCCCGAATGTGCCTTTTACTGCGAACGGTACTCCGGAATTCCCATCCGATGGGCAAGGATCTGGACAGTGGAATCCATCTCAGTTATTGAACCCACGAGCGCGCCAACAGCAGATACCCCAAAATGGCTACTCGAATCACAATAACGTTGCAAACTTCAGTCCTGCTCCTCCTACTCAGCTTAACTTCCACTTTGATAGCCCCGCAGGCAGCCAGCCGAACTTATCGCACGCGCACCCTTCTATGCAGATGTATAATGGGAACGGGAACATCACAAACGGGCATAACGGCTTCACTGCACCCTCGAATGGAAATGGTGGGATGGGTGGTATGGGGCAGATGCTAGAGCGTGTGCACAATGTCGCGGACCGGAGCTTGGTACCACAGAAACGAAGGAAGATGGATGATCCACGAGAAGCAGGTGGAAAGAAGGCACATTTCAATGGTGGTGGGCAGGGAGGAGTATTAGGCCAATATGTGAACGATCAAAGGAAAGAGGGTTACCAAGGAGCGAATGCGAACGGAAGGCCTGTAGAAATTGCGATTTTGGATGACGATGATGTTCAAGTTGCCACTGATCCGGGTGACGTTGAAGTCTGCTATGGTCGAATCGAGGGGGCGGAAATCAACGCACATCGAGTTCCAACTCCGAAACCTGGCACTACCTCAGTATCCAAGAGTTTTTGGCCTCAAGTCAAAATTCAGTTGCGCCGAACGGCGGGTGAAAGAAATCAACAGATATACGCAAGAGATGGAACTCGAGAAGTCATTGGTTGTGTCGATGTGAATACTGCCATTGGTCTAGTTCCCCTTTTAGACGCGAAATTCAATATCCGAACTGCCGGTCGTATTCTCACTCGTCCTAAGAAGCTAGATGACCCGCCCCCAGGCACGGAGATTTCCAAAAGATATGGTCTTGACCTTAATGTATATGGTCCCAAGAAGCATGCTATCCAAATTGGTCGGCATCTGGCACAAAAACAACTTTGGCTACGAACACCCCTGTTTGTCGAAACTGGAACCGAGTTATACAATCCACATGTGTTAGAGAAGCCTGCTCAGCCTGCGCCGCGACTAATGGCCTCGTATAGCAGTCAACCACAAGGTCCAGTCCGCACCACAGAGGACATTCGAAATGATGTGCTGGGCATGTTCGACTCTCTAGAGCAGTCTGAAAACCTACCAGAAATGCAACCCAATCATCGCATCACCACAGAACTTTTGAAACATCAAAAACAAGGTCTTACTTTCATGACCAATAAGGAAAAAGAACGTGTGTTTTCTGCCGATGAAAAGGGAAATAGCTCTCTTTGGCGACTCAACATCGTTGGCGGTTCTAGGACTTATGTCAACGTTATCACTAGTCAAGAAGAGCGAAACAGTCCTCCCCAAGTTCTAGGTGGCATTCTGGCTGACATGATGGGACTCGGTAAAACTCTGAGCATATTGTCTCTGGTCACGCAAACACTTGACGTTGAGGCTTCGCGATGGGCCAGTCTAGATCCCCAAGCGGAGAAAGATGATAGGGAGCCATGCGCTTCCAAGAAGGGAAAGCGAGCCTTACCGAAAATTGAGCAGACTCCTCTGGTGCGCAATTGCAAGACCACACTACTGGTATCTCCACTTAGTACCATTACGAATTGGGAAGACCAAATCAAGCAGCATATCAAACCTGGTACTTTGAAGTATTACATTTACCATGGAGCTGGGCGCATCAAGGATATCAACAAGCTTGCTGAGTATGACTTGGTTATCACTACTTATGGATCCGTTGCAAGCGAATTCAACTATCGAAGCAAGAAGAAACCTGGAGTATATCCCCTCGAAGCAATCAACTGGTTCAGAATTGTTCTTGACGAGGCCCACATGATTCGAGAACAGTCGACCCAGCAATCAAAGGCTATTTGCAGATTGCAGGCGTCGCGCAGATGGGCAGTTACAGGAACCCCTGTTCAAAATCGTCTAGAGGATCTTGGAGCATTGATGGCGTTTCTCCGTGTTAAGCCATTTGACGAGAAGGGAGGGTTTGCCCAGTGGATTATGTCTCCTTTCAAACTGTGTGATCCGGAAATCCTGCCCAAGTTGCGATTATTGGTGGATAGCATCACTCTTCGACGTCTTAAGGATCGCATTGATCTGCCTCCGCGACATGATCACCTTGTCAAGCTTGACTTCAATTCAGAGGAGCGTCATATTTACGATATATTTGCCAAAAATGCTGCCGACCGGGTTAAGGTTATAGTTGGACAGCGAGAGAAATCATTGGGGGGCAAGTCATACGTTCATATCCTTCAATCGATCCTACGTCTTCGGCTTATCTGTGCCCACGGCCGAGATCTCTTGTGCGACGATGATCTCCAAGTCATGTACGGCCTCAGCAAAGACTCGGCCATTGAACTCGACAGCGATGACGAGGATGACCGGCCTGCACTCTCATCGAAACAAGCCTACGACATGTACAACCTGATGGTCGAAACCAATGCTGATGTTTGCATAAGTTGCACGAGAAAGATTGGTGCCAAGGATGAGGCTGTCGAGACAGATGGAGATGCAAAGGAAGAGACTATCGGGTATATGACGCCTTGCTTTCACATTTTGTGCCCTGGCTGTTTCAATGGTTACAAGTCGCAAATGGAGCAGTTTGCTCAAGGCAGACCAATGACCAATTGCACGATTTGTTCAACATATATTAGACTTTCCTTCTTTGCTCTCCAGCCCGGTGGAGGCGCTGAAAATGGAGGACCAAAGGCAAAAGGCAAAGGCTCCAGCAAAACGATCGAAAATTATAACGGGCCACATACCAAGACCAAGGCACTAATTCAAGATCTTCTGCGCTCGAAGTATGAGTCTTCACTGCAACCCGATGCACCACCTATCAAGAGCGTTGTTTTCTCCGGTTGGACGGCCCATCTTGACCTCATTCAACTCGCCCTCCAACAGAATGATATCAAATACTGTCGTCTGGACGGCAAAATGACTCGGGCAGCGCGTGGTACAGCCATGGACAACTTCCGTACCGATCCCTCGATCCTCGTTATTCTGGTTTCAATCATGGCTGGTGGACTCGGTCTCAACTTGACTACTGCCAACAAGGTATACGTCATGGAACCACAGTACAACCCAGCAGCGGAGGCTCAAGCAGTCGATCGAGTTCATCGACTTGGGCAGAAAAGAGAGGTCACGACCGTTCGATACATCATGAATGATAGTTTTGAGGAGAAGATGCTCGAGTTGCAGGAGAAGAAGAAGAAGTTGGCTAGTATCAGTATGGATAAGGACGCGAAGTTCGACAAGGTGGATGCTGCGAAGAAGAGACTGGAGGATCTGAGGAGTCTATTCAAATGAGATGGAGCGTGGTTGCCTGGTCTGCATTGTGTTTTAGGGGGTTTGGGGTGGCGTTCTTTCAATTGATATTGCGGATACCTAGAAGAGAAGTTCCCTATTCTTTTCCGGAAATGGGGATATACCTGGAGTTTGGGGGGGGTTTACTTTTTTGCTTTAGCTTTTGTCTTTCGTCAGGGGAGTCAAATCTGGGAGGCTTTGCTGTGGCTTCAGAGAGGTGGGAGACGAGATTTCTCTATCCTTTTTTTTATACTAGATGGTGGGATGGGTTGCATATGAGTCTCGTGGCTCAATGGGAGACGGGGCGCATCACAAAGTAAATAGGTACACACTTTATGAATGAATGAAACAGATTTTCTATTGGACTTTCGTATTGCTTATCTGGTGCTAGTAGGAGTTGATTTTGCTCCAAACAAGATGAGGTGACTCGCACGTAATCACGTGACGACCAAGCTATTTCGAGGTACAAGAGAATCTCACTCCGCCTCATCCTTCGCTGCCAATCTCGTTAGGCGCATCTTTTCTCATCCTTCCTTCCCTTCTAGGTTGCAGCATCTCACCTGTAATTTCTCATTTGTATGTCATTGTTTCGACATTTTTGTTTCTTACTTCTCGGTCGTATGTTCTCACATTAGTCATAGAAGTTCGGGAGAACTTCATATTCCGGCTGAAAAGTTACCGGTAATAGCCCAGTCCCATCAATTTTTGTCTCCGCTTTCCCCAATCCCCTCGTCCCCTCGTCCCCTCGTCCCCATCTCTGGGCTTTTCTGGGGTTCTCCATACATCCATACATCAACTGTCAAAAACACCAGATGACATGAAATAACAAACCTTCTACTCCACCCCCACCTATCTCTGGCCTCTTGGTACGCTCAACTTTCCCCGCTGTTCTCCTTGTTTTCCTCGGTCTGTAGATGTATTTCCGGGCACAGCACAATACTTCGTACATTGGGCAGCATATGTCAAGTTTGTTCGACAGTACTGGGATCCGTTGTCTTGAATGTGTCCGGTGATGTTCCGTGCCGAGTTGGCGTACATCTGTTCCTCCTGTCTTTTGTCTCCGTCGAAATGAGAGTGAGATTTGGATGGTACCTCTCGTACCTCTCGTTCCTCTCCCTCCAATCCACGAAGCTTCTCCTAATAACTTTCTCGGTAGAAGCTTACCCCTGACCCCTCCCCTTCAGCCTCATCTCTTCTCCTCAAGGCTGTGTGTGTCCTGGGAACAGGTCCAGGTGGACGGTATTGGCTGCGTGGGGCACCTAAGAACCACGAGGTGGATAGACTTGACTACGCCGCCCTCTTTTTTCACGTATACAGGGGCAATCAACCTGACCCAAGTTATTGGCTCCCACCACTTTTGACTCCTAAACCTCGGTGGTACTCAGATCGGATCGTTCCTTTGAGCAAGGAATCAGAGGAGCATCTGACCATTCACAACCAATTTCGTGCGCCTCAGCCTATAGGCTGTGTACTGCCGAATATATATAATATGCCATGGCGTCCTTCCGGTTATTTGCCCATCAAGGGCAAGCTCTGGACTATCTCAACCGTTAAGACTTTTCTTTGGTCTCTATTATTCATAATGTTGGTTTCAGGTCTTGTTATCGGTTTGGCTGTTGGCCTCACCCAAGCTAAACAAATCGATTTGACCGTCGACTTGGGTTACGCTAAGTATCGGGGTGCCAACGTAAAGAATGGTGTCAGTTCTTGGCTGGGAATGAGATATGCTGCTCCTCCGGTAGGCGATTTGAGATGGAGAGCTCCTCAGGATCCGCTTGTCAATACCACACTCCAAAATGCTACTACTGTAAGTTCACCCAGAGTACTCGTTATCATCACAAACTGACTTTGCATAGCGTGGTGGAGTGTGTATAAGTTCCCCATCAACTTCTATCTCAGATGAGGTCAAGAATGGCATACAGAAGGAGGACTGCCTATTCGTCAATGTATTCGCACCTACCAACACAAAAGGAAACCACCCTGTATTTGTCAACTTCCAGGGAGGAGGACTCAACGGTCTTGGCGACTCACTTCTCGATGCCACCAACTTGATCAACGCAGCAGACCACGACATCGTCGTCGTCACTTCGAACTATCGGGTAGGCCTACAGGGGTTCTTGGCAAGCAAGGAAGTGCACACAAATGGAGAGGTGAACGCTGGTCTCCTAGATCAGAGAAAGATGTTGCACTGGGTTCAAAAGAACATACATTTGGTAAGAGGACCATTCCGTGATCTCTGGTCTACAGCTAACAGGAATTCAGTTTGGAGGAGACCCAAAACACGTCACAATCGGTGGAGCCTCAGCCGGTGGAGCGTCCGTAGCTCTCCACCTTACCGCCTATGACGGTCGTGATGATGGCCTTTTTCACGCTGCTGCGGGTGAAAGTGCCTCCCTGGGAGCAAAATATACTATTGAAGAGGCACAATATCAATACGATGCTCTCATCAAGCGAGTAAAGTGTGATACCGCTCCCGACACTCTGAAATGCCTTCGGCAACTCGATATCAACACCCTTCTCCTCAACAACCCAAACATCCCTACACCAGGACCCGGCCTTGCAAATCCGATTTTTGCATGGTCAAGTGTGATTGATGGAAACTTCTCTACGGGATATATTTACAACTTGTATGCAACTGGGAAGTTTGTCAAGGTTCCCACCATATATGGGTAAGTTATTTCTTTTCCAAATTGCCAGCACATTTTCGCCCTCATAATACTAACGGGATACCTAGCTCTTGCACAAACGAAGGCTCAGGATTCACAAACAAAGACCCGGCCGCTTTCGCGAACGTCAGCCAAATGAACACATTTCTCAAAACCAACTACCCAAGACTCACCCCCGAACAACTCGCCCGAGCCGATTCACTATATCCCCCAACCCCAGACACCCAGTTTCCCGGCCGCGGAGTTTACTGGCGACCAGCAGCTCTAGCATGGGGCGAGATGCGTTACAACTGCCCAGGAATCTACATGTCGGGTGCCATCCCACGCGTAGGAGGATTGAACGCATCCTGGAACTACCACTGGGACAAATTATCCACAGCAAACGCACTGAATGGTGACGGGGTCACTCATGTATCAGAAGCTCAATATATCTGGGCCCAGAACAAAGCGGATGACGTTGCTGGGAATGCGATTCAATCATACTGGGCCTCTTTCATCCGCACCAAGGACCCGAATAAGCTCAGAGCTAAGAAGCTCCCTGAGTGGACGGAGCATTTCGAGGGCGACACTTCGAAGGGGGCGCTGCAGAGGGTGCACTTTACTAATGCTACTGTTGCGATGGAGACCATTACTCCGGCGGAGATGCAGAGGTGTTATTCTTGGATTGGGATTGGATCTACGCTCTCGCAGAAATAGTGATGAGGTGCGAGAATTTTGCAGGGAAGGGTATGGTTAAAAATTAGATAATGGCGTTTTTTTTATGCATTGGTGGAGTTAAGTGATGCATCTGCATCGGGATTCGGGGGGTTACATATTTGCATCTGCATTCTAGCGATGTCTTTTTTTTCTTGTGTATAATTTTATTTATTTATTCATTTGAGTTCTTATGCTTCCTTGTCACTTATCTGGTTTTGTGATAGTCCTTTAGGCAGATTCGTTCCTCCCAGTTTTTTTGTTGTTGTGGCTCCTTGGGGAGTTCGAGGTAAATGCCTTGAATTCTTCGGAATAATTAGGAGTTTGTAATCCTGAAGATTTATGATGATTAAATTCTCTGGGGTTAGGGGAACTAGTGTAGAGTGCTTCTACCGCATCTCTATCATCATTTTAAAACGGTGATTAAGATTACCTCCACAAAAATAAAGAAACAACCGACAAACCTAAAACGACGACCCCCAAAACAAAGCTAGCTCCACAAGTCCTAAATCATTCGAACTTATATTTTCGTAACACTTCCGAATTCAAATTAGAGTAGGAAAAGGAAGAAGGAAAACACTGTGATTGTAAGGACTTAGACTGGAATTTTAGGTAGTGAGTTTTTGTATGGTAGAAGGTTTGAGGTATTTTTTGTGATTTACTGGTATAGCCATTTAGCTTTTGGGGGAAGTAATAATGGTAGACCTTCATTGGTGAAGGGACCTGAGTTGTTCTATGATAATATATAGTTGGAACAACGAGGGCAAGATATGCAGCTACGAATTTGAGGTATTCATTGCTACTTCTGATGTCCAATGCAAGACTAGTGAAGTCATTTTTTGGGTGCATCTTGGTTATCAAAAGTCAGTCAGGTTCACTTTAAGAAGGTCAATGGCAAGTTCTACACGCCCATACTTTCATGAGACATCATAAAATTTCATCTGCGTGTTTTTAAGAGTAGAACCCAGATATCTGTGTGAGATCAGAACTGGGCTCTTTTCGTGCGCTAAACCATCAAAATGAGGTAAGTCACCAACGACACCCGCTCCTTCCCAGTCAAACCTCACCACACCACCATTCCCCCAACACCATTCTAAAATGAAAAACCCAACAAGAATCCATAGCACAATCTCATTCTCTTCTCACACAATGGCGAGAACCATACTTGTAAGAAATGACCCTCCTGGTTAAGTCAACAATGCAAGTAAATAGTGCAATTGCTGACAACTGAATTCGCTCAGCACCCACCAGCACCTCTTACCCCTAAGGAACAACCAAGACGGGGAGTAAGTTTCTAATTCTCCTTATTCTTTAAGAATTTATACTAAAATGTCCTAGCCCAATCTCAAATTCCGACAAGTCGAGGACCCAGGACAGAGAACACCCCGCAGAGCAGGAAGAGTAGTAAGAGTACGTATCTCTCCATCTCCTCTCAATCGATTCCTTTTCCAACGCGACACGCTGAAATTATACAACCGACTAACCCAATCCAGGTCGATCAACTTGGTAGGATTTTTCGAATAATCCGTCGTGCTTCCCAACTACGAAGAATGCTCGCACGACGGTTAGAAATGAATGAGCGATTGATAAGAGAGAACACGGAAAGCTTGCAACGACTAAGAGAGTCGCGAGTTAAACTAGGTGTATGTCCATTTCCAATCCCCCTCACTTCAATTATCCCTTCAGCACAATAACTAACCAACCCCCCCAGCTCATCCGCCGAAAATACTTCTTAGAATGCCAATCAAGCTACTACAATTCCCACCCTCACGTAAGTGCCCACCCATCCCCACTCACTCTCCTCCTTACCAACTAATCCCCTCAAGTGGTTCTACATAAAACAAACCCTCCTCCTCCTCTACCTCCTCCTCTTCTTTTCCCTCGCCAAACTAGGTCTCATCACCGATTACAAAGCTGGACCCGAGATCGTCGCGCGTCTCCTTTCTGGCACTCTCGCTTTCATATACATCCTATTCGTGGCTTGGGATCTTTTCATCTGGCCGATTTTACCAGAGGAGGACTTGTATATTTTACGGAACCTGGCGGATTTTGCTATGGGTTTTGGGTTTTTCTCGGTTACGAAGGGGGTTGTGCAGGGTTTTGGGTACTTGTTGTTTGTGGTTTGGGGGTAGGGGGGGAGATCGTGTATGGGGTGAGAATGGAGATGGATAGAGATAGGTGTGAGTAAGAACATATTTCATTTTGTCGTCGCAATTGTCCTGCATTCCCTGAAGTTATAAACCCTTGAACCTCCCCTTTTTTTAGGTGCTGCCAGGAAGTTTACTTCCTATACTCGCTCCCTCCCTTCAAACCCAGTCCAGACCCAAACCCAAATACCCCAAACACCTTGAACGATAAAAGAACCTGGCCCTCGGGACAAGCAACAACATCAAGCCCAAAACCAATTTATCCCCTTTTCGCAAAATGACCATCTCAATTCCAAGAGAACAAGCGAACCCCAACCAAAATTAGACAAGACGAGGGATCCAATAACTTCAATACAGCACCAAAATTATACGTAGTACCCCCGGATCAAGAAATTTACCTTTCTCATCCTCACAATCATCTCCCAAAAAAATTAGAAGCCCCCTCCCTATTCATAACCAAACCTCAAATCCACGACACTTAAAGAAGCTAAAGAGAGAAAAAGTAATACCCATCCTCTTTTTCAAAAGACAACTCATTACCCAAGCCTACTAATACACAAAAATCCTCAGTATTCCCATCCCCAGTCCTTCCTTCAACCGGAAAAATAAGAAAAACAAGAAAAACAAGAAAAACCAGAAATACTAGTAATCCAAAAAAAAAAACACGAGTTCAACCCTAAATAACCTGATAAAAAGCAAGAACTTAGGTAAATAGGTAACTCACACGAGATAGTACTATACATTCCTTGTCTTTTCTTTTCATTTAAAGCTTTTTAAGAAGATTAAGAAGATCAAATCAAGTAAAGCTACTAAAGCCCTCGAAGGAGTTTATGAGAAGAAATCTGTCTGTCTTTGAATTTGTGTAATTGAGAATGGTGAGTTTGTAGGTGATATATATATATGCATAGCCGTATCACCATCCCCGTGTCATTGCATAACTACTTAATTAAGATAACTCTACAATCCCCATCTATAATCTCTATCTACTCTACTCGACTTCCTCCCAGCCCTACTCAACAGCCTAGATATTCTTTAAAATGATCGAAATTTCGGCTCTAACCTACATGGTGGTTATCTCTTAGGATATCTTACGTCTTTTCTTGACATTTGAACCTGGAATACTCAAGACATGTAGAAGATTTCAAAAATGCCTTGCTAATCTAATCAATCGCAGTAGTGCTCGATACTATAGGACGACGAAGAAAGAAGATACACAGAAAAGTACTGCAGCTAGGAACATTTTGGAATTCATCATAAGCGATAGACGCTCTATTCCATCTATCTTTACTTTTTTGCCCAACCCCACCACCCGACCAAAAGAGGACAGTAGAGACATGAAGATCATCATAACACTCATTACCCACGAGAGAGCCGCCCCATTCATTCAACATCCTCACCCTCAACCTCAGCAGTTTCCGCCTCGGCCTCGGGTTCTGCCTCTGCACCCCCATTCACATCAATGAGGTTAACCCCTCCCTCGCTCTCCAACCGAAGCCATTCCTCCCATTCGGGGAACAGCTCCTCGTCCTCACCGGGAACACCAACAGTCTTGGCGACTCGACCTTTCTTCTCCTTCTCCAAACTCTCCTTCCACGATCCGACCGTCTTGACGGTAAGACTTGGTTTGTAGGTCTGAGAGAAGAGAACCGCCTCGGCTGAACGTCCAGTTCGGGTGAGTAAATCAATACAGCCTTCAACATCACCAAGAAGCCACAGGCATGTGAAGGCGACATTGTGAGCCCCAGCTTCTTGTGCTTGTAGGCTCAAAGCCTGGAGTCCGTCTCTATCCCCAGTTGAGGAGTGGAGGAGCAGCAGCGAGCCAAGATCCTTGGCATTGGTAAAACATTCCGCTGCCAAAGCAACATCCCATGCAGCGAGCGCAGCATCGCCAACCGTCTTCCATTTGTGCTCAGCGTTGGCCTCTCTAGCCAACTCTAACGCAACGGGTAATTCTCCAAGAGCCAAAGCCAGCTCAAATTTGTGCTCTGAATCAGTGGCGACTTCCAGTGCAAGCTCTTTGTGGCCCTGGCCTTCAAGGAAACGAGCGATTTTGTTGAGTTGGTCGGTAGGAATGGTTGGAAGGAGCTCTTCAGCAGACTCCATATCATCTCTGAGTACCAAAGTTTGGTATTCGACGACAGAAAGTGAAAGAGCAAAAGAGGTGACGTTGACATCCTTGTCGGCGAGGTATATTCTTGAATCGCGTTGAATATAACCGAGAAGGTACATGGCTTGGTCGAAGTGTGAGATTGTGTAGGTTTGGTCACCAACTAAATAATTCAGACGATTGGTACTGTTTGTGTAGATAAAGCAATCGCCAACCCATTCTCCGGTTCGTACACTGCCGAATGTTAGTGATAATAAAGATAATGGAACAAATGCACATACCTTTCGTTGATATCAGTTACAACATCGAAAGCTGCTTCAACTCCATCATCGTCAACCTCGCCATTCTGAACCGCGGCAACATAATTCTCCCGCGAAAATCGAAGAACATAAAAGGTATCTTCGCAAGCAATCGAAACCAGTTCGCCATTTTCTGACCAGTAAACCTAGGAAACAAAGAGTTAGTAGAGCAATACCAGAGATATAAAGTGATAAGACAAACCTCAATTGGGTCCACTTCGATTCTTCGAATCAAACCACCAGTCTGCCAATCATAAAATCCAATACCGCCTTGTCCCTTAACACCTAGCAAGACACCGCCAGTCAAACCCTCGGCCTGGAATCCAACATCAAGCCCGCCTGGCTTCTCAACAAAATTCTTGAAGATCTTGACACTCGTGGCTGATTCACGGATGGCATAATCATTGCTGTTCTCTTTCGATCCCCAAACAAAGTCCAAAGCAGAACCAAATGCCTTATTTCTCCAAGCAAGAGCAGTATAGATGATGAATTCTCCGTCTCCACAAACCGAGACGAATCGACCGTTAGGGGAGTGAAGAAGCGTCTGGGGGTAGACTTCGCAAGTGCCAAGGTCTTTAGTAGGAAGGGATATTGGGTCGTTATCCTTCAAGGACGCATCTAAATATTGTTAGCCAAGATGTTCCAGAAGTTGAATCGTAACTGTTCGACTTACCACCGCCCTTGATAATTGAAGATACGACTTCGCTATGTCTTGCCCAGATCAATTTTCCTGAACCGTCCATTGAAA
Source organism: Hymenoscyphus scutula (assembly GCA_001399465.1). Taxonomy (NCBI): domain Eukaryota; kingdom Fungi; phylum Ascomycota; class Leotiomycetes; order Helotiales; family Helotiaceae; genus Hymenoscyphus; species Hymenoscyphus scutula. Next base: position 100,099 of record LKTO01000048.1, on the reverse strand, counting down.
CCGCTGGCTCTTCCCGACCCATCTTCACAACCACTGCTCCCTCGTCAAAACCAACTCCAACACCCTGCTTGCCCTTTTGGTAACTGACACACCAGGCTCTCTCGAGTCCATAGTTCAGCGATTGTTCCAGTCGGTAGGTATTGGCGTGCCATATCTTGACAGTTCCATCCTCGGAACCGGAAATAATCACTGGTAATTCTGGATGATAGCAGGCGAAAGAAACATTACTTGTGTGCCCTTCCAAGGTTGCGATCAAAGACTTTGTGGTATAATCCCAAATCTTGACTGTTCGGTCGTCTGAGGTTGTGAGAAGGTATGGTTTGTCGGATTGTGGGTAATAGTCGACGTGATTTACTCCCTTGTGCTCGTGTGCTTCTAGTGTGAAGTTGGCAGTTGCTGAACCCAAACTCCAAATCTTTACTGTTCTGTCCAAACATGCTGAAGCAAATGTGTTGGTATCCTTAGGATTGATTGCGAGCCCCATAACATAATGACTGTGTCCCTCGAAAACCTGAACGCATTTCCATCCTTTATCCCAATCCCAAAGTTTTATTGTCATATCATCGGATGCTGTGAGAACGAAGGGTTGCGTTGGATGGACAACGATCGCACGTATATAATCTGGGTGGGCTTCGAAGGAGGTAATCTTCTCAGAGGTATTGTAATTGTAGACGCGTAATTGGAAATCATCAGATCCACAGACAATCCAGTTCTTCCTCGATATGAATCGTCCAGCACGTACAGGGACATCTGTCAACTCGAATGTCTTTACTATCGCCTAGAGGACATTAGTTGTTGATCGTGAGTTTCCGCAGAAGGAATAAATACCTGGGTCTCATAGGACCAGATGTAGACATGACCTGTCTTCTATTAGCAGCGTACCAAAATGATATTAGGTGTCTGACATACCACTGTACAGGGTAGTCAAAATCCATGGCTCGACTGGATGGAAATCAATTCCCTTTACTCTCTCACTTCGGGCAAACAATTGTCTCTATTTACGGCATAATTATTAGCATTACTGACAAACAGCAGCCGGGGCCTGACAATTTGCGCAGCTGTTTGTGCTCTTGCGCTTCCATGGAGGGGCAGATTTGGACTTCCAACATATCCTTAGAGCCCAATCACCCTAGTTTTTTTTATTCAGAAGGAATGGCAGACGTACCTTCACGTCCAAACGCATATTGAATGGCTATGCTGGGTATGCCCAAGTAATGGGGAGGAAGGAGGGGGGTGTGGCTATCGAGTGGTTGAAAAGGCCACGGTGGGCGGAGATGTTCGTCACAATCGATGTGGGATTTTTTGGAGAATGGGTTTGTGACAGAGAAGTATTTCGGCAAGAAGATATCCTCGAGGGCGCGGGGAATATGCGAAGTTGTGGGAGGGAGGGGAGGGACAATGAGTGCAAGGCGTATTTTGATAATCGTGGTCTCTAGGAGGAGCTCGAGGTGCAAGGCCCGTGGAGGTTCGCTAATTCCCAATCGAGACTAGCCTATTTCTTCAGCTCACAGCGAATGGCCTCACCGCTCTGCTATCAACTCTTCACAAAACAAAGATACGGATTGAGTATGAAATTCGATTTATTTCACGCGATTGTTTATTATACATTGTGAAGAAGATCGTAAGTCATCGCACGAAATCTGTCATTTTTCAAAAATCATCCTGATCGCCAGATCAAGGCCCAATTCCCACAGCATGTCAATCCGACAATGCTTCCTGATATATCCCATGAATTTCAACCCTTTTTCGCCTGCAAAAACACCCACAAAAAACAAACTCCGTCGCTCTATGCATCAGCCTGGACCTTTTGAACTACCTTCACTACCTCGGGGAAGATTTTGTCCTTCGTCGTCAAACCACAGACCTTTTCCACCACCTCTTCTGGTGTGCTACTGCTCATGATCTTTGCAAGTTCAAAGCTCTCCTCGTCTCCTTCGACGTTTTGGAATCGGAATGCCATCTCGGCGGCATCAAGAAGAGCCCAGAACTCCTTGCCCTCTTCCGCGAGTTCAGCTGCGGGTGCGATAAATCGCTCCTTGCGGCTGAGCTTCCGGAGTGGTGCTCGACCAACACGCTCGACGGCATCCTCGAGATGAGGATTTCCGATACGGGTGATGATCTTGTCCACATAGTCCTTTTGTTCTTGTACATTAATTCCGTGTTTTCCTACGATCAGGCTACTTGTCTCAGCCAAAGCTCTTCGAACCTCGGCGATAATATTGGGGTCTTGTAAGGCATCATAGACAGTCGTCTTTTGATGGTAGTATCCGTGGTATGCGGCAGCAGCGTGGCCAGTGTTGACGGTAAAGAGTTTTCGCTCGATATATGGAAAGAGGTCGTCAACCCATTTAATACCGTCGATGGCGGGAACATCGTGGTCCTGGAATGGTGTTCGGTCAACGACCCATTCGTAGAACTTTTCTAATTTGACATCCAGGCCAGCCTTGGGGTCTTGTGCAGGTACGATACGATCAATGGCCGAGTTGGCATATCGAGCGCGCTCGTGGTGGTCTTCCAGTCGGTGTTCTGGAGTATTCTTTTCGTGCTTGATGTGCCCTGCAAGAGTATCGGTTGCGCCAATAGCATTCTCGCATGCAATGACTGCAAGGGGGGTAGCGTCATTGGATCTCTTGTCAACTCCTTTGGCAATGACAGGAGCGATGAATTTGAGGATATTTGGGCCGACGGAGCAAGTGACAATGTCGGCGGTGCGAATCTCTTCGATGACATCTTCTTCGTGCGTCTTGGAATTTATGGCGCGATAATTCGAGATTGTGCTCTCCGAGTTTCCTTCCGATCCGACTTGAATGACTTTGTACGACTTGTTCGTTTGCAGTTGTTCGATCAGACCATCCATGACATCGCAGAAAACGACTTCATAACCGGACTTATGGAGGCTGGATTCTTTATTAGCATGTTCCCCGACAGTTGGTATTCCCGAGCACTTGGAAGTGCTGGGCAGAAAGCGACGTACAATTCAGCAACGAAGCCTCTGCCAATGTTACCGGCGCCAAAATGAACTGCCTTCTTTCCCATGTTGACGTTGATTTTTAGTGGAGCGTGGAGCTAGGAGGTAGCGGGCAACGCGGGGATGTTAGGTATTCGGGAAGGATGAAGTAGATGTTGAAGGAGGATGATGGTTGATGAAAGTAAAGTCAAAGTACTGCGAAGGGACCTAGGGAGTATGATGCTTAGGATGTTGAGTTGTTATGTGTAAAAGAAGATCGGGGCTCGACTGCACATTTATACTCAGACACGAAGCAAGAGCGAGAGGAGGGGAGGGGTGGGGTGTGTAGCGAGGAGGCGCAAGGCAAGTGAATGGGATTGGAGGGGTAAGAGCTGACTTGTGCAACAAAGGCTAACCGGCCATGGAAAGAGACAGAGGAAGTCCGGAGAGTGTACATGTACAGTTTTAGGTAGGTATTGCCTCATAGCTGAGGAAGAGTAGGAAGATGACTGGCTGGAGAGGTCTCTCAACAGGGGCTCAACAGGGGCCCAGCATAATGCGGTCACATCTTGCCGAGTGCTGAGGAAGAGAGCAGTTAATGCCACAACTGTACCATGACGCAAGGGGTTCCGATGGTAGTGAATACCACGACCACTTGCAGCCACCAAGTCACTTACATCACATTTTTGCTACTAGCAGTACAAGGAACTGGCAAGTAATTGCTAGCACTCTCCACTGTACGATATTCTATCGCCAAGAAAGCGGACCAAGGGGACTAGCCTAGCCTGGAATGCGGGAAAATGTAGGTAGTTGTCCGCAGACAAAAAAGAAACTAGCGAGCGAGGTAGTTAATTTGCTGCGCGAAACGTAACGAAGGAAGGAAAGGTGCAATGATATGAATGCCCTCTGATTTGACGCCCAAATAATACCGGCTGGATTGGGTGTTGAGAGAGGGATTTTTCTATTTATCCCTGGGCCCCCTCGGTCCTATTCATCCGATTTGAAAACACTTTCATCATTTTCTCGTAACCAGGCCAGACCAGGTCCCCCTCACTTCTCGCTCTCCGTTCCGTTTGCTCCAGACCCCGCCAAACCCACAGGGCGCATGACGGTCCATGCGAGATAAACCCGCCAGGTCGGCTCAACTCTCCTGCCTTTCCCCCTTTCTCCCCGCTTACGAGCACGATTACTTCATACATAGGCACTACTGTTTACGGATATCTAGTCTATCATAACTAACAGAAGTTATATACTTGTATGGGGAAATATAATATCATAGGACCCTTTCTACAGCAGCCTTTCCTCACCCACTCGCCGAGTTCTCGCCCAACACACAAAACGTCCGTGGCAGACTCTTCCTTGCAGGGCCAAAGGCAGGCGAGGCAGGTTAATCATCACCCTTTGCCTCTATCGTGATCCACAAGCACAAGCATGTGCAAATGGATGCATCTCGTCCATGTCCCACGACACAGCCTCCTCTTTGCCAATGATACGATAGCCTCAAAAACTCGAGATTGCGGCGTGCCATGCCATGGATGCCATCGAATCCCACTCCTCCCGTCACGCATTCGATATTGAGAGAGTATCCGGAGACACGACTCATCCCACTTCAGCGACCGTTATCATTGCCATTCTACGTCTCGAGAGATAGCGAGGTTACTCGATCCTCACAACCATTCATTTGATCAGAGCCAGTTCCAGTTCCTCCATCACTCAGTACTGATGGAGTTGAGAACCATCCACCAAGGTACCCAAAAAAGAGATATGTATTTTGACTCACGGATAAAGATTCTTCACGAGCAACAGAAAAATCACATTTCCTCCCCCTCGCTCGACATTTTTCACATCGGCCCGCCCATTCCGCCATGTGTAAAGTGACTTGCATCGATCGATGAGCTGCACCTCGGAAACCACCACACAACACACAACAAAGAAAAAGAATGTGACGACTGGAACTGGAACAATTCTCCCCAACCTGCGAAACACGCACGCTGCTCAACGCAAGCATCTGTACGGACCGAGGGAACCTACAGTACTCGTACTATAATTTCCCCCCATGGGCCTTGTACCCATCTGCCATCGTGAGATTGGGGAGTGGAGCAGCATCAGAGCCGTTGGGCACTAAATTCTTCCCTTCCTTTCCCCGGCATGACCCGACCCGATAACCTTAACCATTTATTTTCTCAAGCGAGAAAATGCTGGAAATTTCTCGACTCGTGTATCTTTTTAAAACGTGGTCTCGTGAGATGGTGGTGGGCTCGCCGTGTACTTACTAGAGATAATATGCTCTCTTTTTTCTTTACTAATGATGTACTATGAGGTCAACTTGTCACGGAGATGGGTCCGCTACTAGGTAGGATACTCGGTCACTTCTATGCATCACGTGTCTTAGTGGAGTCACGCGTGTATTGTGATTCGTTTGAGTGGAGGCTTTTATTTTGGATGATACTAGTGTTATCTTTGGAATAGAAACTCTTTAGATTCGATAATGTCTAAGATCTTGAGGTTTTGACTACATCTCTAGGACAACATTTAAGCAAGTAGGTAGAGGTACACACGATATAAATTTCCTTTTCCCCCCCATCTACCTCCTCAAGGTTGAACTTAATTAATGAACTATTTTCCTTTGAATCAAAAGGTTTTTTTTTTTGGGAACATGTTTAGGTACTAGAATAGATAGTTAGTTGACTGGCGTGTGAGACAAGGATCTAGGGATTACGAAACTTGCGAATTGCGAATTCGGAATCCTTATATTTTTGAAACTGTAGGGTACTAGGAATAAAAGTAAGAGAAGGGGTCTTCTTCTTCCTTGAATAATGCAAAGATGTAAATTTAGAGGTGAGATGTTTTGAGTCTGGGGGTTGTTATTGGTGATGACTTGTTTTGCTTAGGTGGTGTATTTTTAGATGGTGTGAATATAGTATTAAACTCTGAGGGTGTAGTTTCGCTTGAGAGAAGTTTGATCCTCCCTTTTTTTCTCTTTCTGGAGTTGAGGTGGTTTGATAGATGATTGATGGAGAGGAATTGAAGGGTTTTGTTTTATTTTAGTCTGCGATGGGCTGGAAATTGGGGGAAGAGGAAGGATGGAGGATGGAGAGAAAACATTGTACGTATGCTCGTATCTTGACTCTTTTTCTTTTTGATGTTAAACTAATAGCAAGTTCGCAACCTATTGTTTTTGGTGGGTGTATAAACGCTGCTTATAACTTGAAAGAATCGAGGAGTTGTATCTCGCGCAGGAGCGAAAAGAGACAGATTTTCAAGTGCATTATCTAGGAGGGAAAATGGTTCAACCTAGCAGTAGATTGGCTACTTTTCAATATGTTCGTGAATCGCGAGCGGGAATCATTGTCTCTTGTCGCTTGATAACTGGAGCTTTCTAAACAAGACCAAACTGAATTTTGCCATTCTGCTGGTGGGCAGAAAAAGGGGCTTTAAGTATCAGATTTGTACCTGGTTCGTCGTGATTTTCTTAGACAATTTGAAAAATCAATCCTATTTACCTTGAAAGAGGAAGGCAAGTACGACCGCGAGCCACTATCAGTAGAGTCCGTTCCTGCACTGGATTGCGCATTATTCGTTCCTCGTAGTACCTAACTGTACCGCCCTACCTCTTGCTTCTACTAGCACATCATAACGTGACATTTGGATTTAACCTCTGAGATACTGTGAATTCAGGCATTGTTTTCTGTTCTCTCCAATAAAAGTCATGTTTTTTGCGAGCCATATTTGGAAGAATCTTGCTATTCTAGGGACAGTGTGTTATGCAGTGATATAAAAACAAGAATAAAAAACCCTCCTCTCTCCCCAACTCCTATATGTGGTGCATACTTCTGCCAAAAGACTCCGCCAGCCTCCCTACAACTTAAGTCTGAACAATGCTGTACTCCCCCTGTGGCGTTCCATCCGGGAGAAGTTTTGGATAGCAAATGTTGACGGGACCAGTTGTCTTGGTGGTTCCGCAAGAAATCGTAGGCATAAAACATTCATAATAAGGCGTGAAGCTCAAGAACCCAGACGTTCCGGGAACCATCGACAAGGTATATGTTGTAGTGATTTGCTTCGAGCTACTACTATCATGACCAGTGGTGTGGTCTACTCCTTGGGTGAGGGAAAGTGACGCAGTTGTGGCGACAGTCGCTGCCATTGGCCATGTAACACCTGCTTCCACTGTGACTGACAGACCTGCGCTGGTTTCGAAACTAGTGGTCTCAGATATACTAGTAGAGGTGCCGACTGTGAATGCTAGACTGGATGCCAGAGTACTACCGGATGACCCTGGGCCAGAAGGTGCTGTCTCAATGTTGCTCACGGCAACTTGGAGACCGGCTTCCATTCTTCCTTGTCCGGGTTCGACTTTGCAACCAGCCCAGAATTTGTCTGTACAAGCCTTGTCATTGGTTGCGCATGCGGCCCTCTTTTGCAAGCCATTCATTGCCGATGCTCGAGCTGCGAGCGAGCCAGAATTTCTTGATTCAAGAATATCGGTCTTCTATAGGTGAGTTAGTAAATTAATCAAGTACACGCTTCGCAATTGGAAGTAGGAATACAAACCTTCTCAAGTTCAGAACGCTTCTTGTGGGAGGCCGATCTGGAGTCTCCCGAGTAATGATCGCAACCCCCGCCACAGCAGAATGTCATATAAAACGTCGAGTGGGCCTAAAGGTCAGTAAATTTCAACACTGGAAATGAAGAAGCAATCTACTAACTGGTATTTGAGTGAAGTAGCACCCTTGCTTTTCTGTACTCAAAACAACATTTCCAGGCGGTTGGTCATCAGCTAAGTCTCCATAACCGACAGCACCGGCATATGGCTTCATGAAGACGGCTTTGCACCCCCTATCGATTGGTCCGGTATCCCAATAAACATACTACCTTGTATTAGCTTCTTAAATATGATATAAAAATATTGAATCGGGGCTGGTTACGTTTCCGATATTTCCATCAGGGTCTGACGCATTTTGGAAATTGACGTTCGTATATTGGTGCCACTTGTTCCCCACATTAGGAGCAGCTACTCCCATTCCCAAGGTCCATGGTTGGTTGGATACTTCGGAATCTTCGCCTGTGACGTACATGCCGTTATAGCTGTATTCCAAAGGATCTGTGCATTGAGAATCTTGATATGGCTTGACGGTACCCCAAGCAAGTGCATTGGCAGTCGTTGAAAGGATAGAAGCAATGAATGTTGCTTTAAGAATTGAATGTTCCATGGTTGTTAAGTGTTTATCGCAGCGGACTAGGAAAAAAGTCCAAAGAATGTAAAGTGGTAAAAGAAACGGAAAAGACTGGATAAACCGATGCTAAAGAAGATGAACCGAAAGAGACGGTGTGAACGCAGAGTGATGAAGGGGAATCTTTATAGAATTAGATAACTAAATCTCGCTGAAGTGATATGAGTCTGGTCTGTTGGTGGGTCGCTTATTTTCGAGTCGAAACCTTATCTCGTTAAGACTGTGTGATGATAGGTTTTTGAAATAAGCATAAACGCCATCGCGCGCGGCCATCCAGCTAAGAACATCACAATCGCCAGATGAGGGAATCTGCGAATACACTCTACTCAGCCCCCATCTAACAAACCACGAACACTGGAAGGATGACATGAGACGGGCCATTTATAAATCGACAAAAGGAATCCTGAAGGATCAAAGGTTATAATCGAGTATACTCGAATAACTGTGACTTTTTACAGCAGTACAATGCGCGCAACTGGAGCCAGGAGATTATTCTGGGACAGTCCACTCGATTATAGTGCTTCTGGTGATATTTTCAGTCTCCCAGATATTAAGTATTCAACTGCGAATGGTATCGATCAACACCCCCTCGAGCATCCATAGCAACACTACGCTACTCCGAGCACCCCAGTTAACCGCAGCCGGCTGTACATTTGATTTTATATTCACAATTGGGGCTCAGAGCCGGTGAATGTGCATCCGAAGGCTCGTGGGCGGTTAATGAAGCAGCTCATCAAGGCGACTGACAAACCGCTGTTCAAAAGCCGCCCCCTAGGTCCAAATAGAGATAGTGGAATGGTCGTCCAGCCTATGATCAATTTTCATTTTAACAACTGTGAGTAGTCTTGGAACCTTTACTACCCAAGATATCTTTAATCAAGTGAAACGGCAAGTCCCATGAGAAGCAATGCCGCAATACTATACAAAAATCTCTAACCGGTCGCTTACAAAATGTATCCACAGCTCGTAAAATACTACCTCCTATAAGCTCCTCGTCTATTTTGAGCCCTTAGAGCCAGCCTTATTCTCTTCTGTGTATTATTAGAAGTGGCTTGTTTGATATCGCTTCAGAGAAAATACTCCAATGTAGGTGGTAATTGTGAGCCCGTGATTAAAAGGTGTATCATTTGAGCAGTCAGCACTTGTGTTATACAAAATGAGAGTTCCATGATTGAAAGTTACTTTGAGGTCTAGAGGCAAAGGGAAAAAGGGAAGATCGAAGGATAGGATACTGTTGTAGTCGACCAATGTTCCATTGTGATTCTGATAGAACTGTATCCAAGTTTTTAGTACTGATGTTATGCTGTGCTGTCTCGCTAAAGTGCAGTAAACAAGCCACCATTTGAAATGACCTTCGCTTAAAGAAAGAAAATTTCAAACATAGTACATAAATGAGAATACTAGTAGATAGATTTAATGAAAGACTTCTTAATGAAGAGTTGCATTTTGTTGCATTAGGCTGTACACGTTGGGATGAAGGTCTCTGATACAACCCATAAATACCTTACACGATGGGACTTAAGCAACCCAAAACGATCAGAAAAAATGTATGAAATATATAGACCATTGTGTATTGATAGATTCATAGCTCTCTCTGATATCTGAGATTCTGGCTCAGTTGTTGTAATTGTGGAGCTCTTTAATGTTGCGGAAAATGTTACTCTCGAAGGGTTCGAATTTTGCGAGAATAGACCTACATGTTACCTACCGCTTCGCACTTCACCACCCCACAATATATATTTCCCCAGAGATTCTAGACCTAATATAGTTAATTTAATGCTCTTACAACCAAAGGAGAAGTCATCCAGAGAATCAAGGAGGAAATGTATACAAGTCAGTTTCTAATGCACCGTACCTCCCCCCTTCTCGCTTGTCTTGTTTGTCTCGTTTATAGTCTTGCCTAGCAACCTCGATGACACCCATTAATCTACACTATAATTCCGTCATTCCAAGGATTCGAATCTGAAAATCGATTATGATCTCTTATTTATTATTTCATCTTTTTGAAGAAGCAATTGCTCTCAACTCTTTTAGAATCATAGCGACTGAGTAGACCGCACACAACTTATGAGTACGTCTATTGTCATGTTGATCATTCCTCTTTACAACCGCCGAGAGACTTCTCGCCCGCTTCTGTAGCAATACCGACATATTTTAAAATGGCATAGCACAACATCCAGCATCACTCGGAACATGCAATAAACGCAAAGTGGAGAAAGCACGGAGATGTAGAAGAAACAACGGCGAAGGAAATGGAGAAACGATTATTCCAGAAAGGAGGATTGACTTTGAAATTAGGTTCAAGTACTCTGAAGTGCCGTTCAATATGTAGCTCCCCTGTACCAAGCTTCCTCCAGTGAATGCCTCCCCACAATTAGCACCTAAATAGGTACCTATCAACCCCGCCATATGCGCCCGCTTTGACAACATTTATCTTCAGACAACACCACCAGATCGCTACTTATTCGTTAGGAGGATTATTTTCGCATCCGGAATTTGCGCGCGAGATTTGGAGGGCAACGCTAGGAAACTTGGCTGCCTGAGGACGAGGGCAGGCTGAAGGGCTGCAGGTGAAGGTCAGAACAGGCGATCCCAAGCAAGGCGATCCTCAACACACAACAAACCAAAGCAAGAATTCAAATAGAACATCTACAATGTCTACCCCAATAACAGTCTCGAGCCTCCCTCGCATATCCTCCGGATCCCTATCCGAAATCCTGCTGGCACAAGCAAACAGCAACCTCGACATCCAGAACCCAGACACAGATGACAAGGTCGCGATCATAGACGTCCGAGATGACGGTACCTCACTTCTATCACACCTTGCCAACCATAATTGCAAATCTAATGAATACAAGATCACATAGGTGGCCATATCCGAACCTCCCTCCACGTTCCCTCACATACCCACTCCCACGCTATTCCAGGACTCGTGCAAAAGCTCAAGGACCGAAAAACAGTCGTCTTCCATTGCGCCCTCAGCCAACAGAGAGGCCCCAGGGCAGCTTTGGGATATGTGCGTGAGCGGGAACGATTAATTGGAAAGGGTAGTGTTGAACTCATGGGTCAGAGCAGTGGTATTACTAGTGTAGGAGAAGCCATGATGAAAGATAAGAAAGAAGAGATTGAGAGGAGGGCAAAGGGCGTGTTGAAACAAGATGGCGCTGATGGAGGAGAGGGCTGGGAGGACGTCGATCGGGAGGGAGAGGTGATTGAACGGGTTGAGGAAGAGAAGCAGAAGGTTTATATACTGGAAGGTGGCTTTGTGGGATGGCAGGAGAAGTTTGGAGAGGATACGCGCTTGACGGAAGGTTATCGAAAGGAGATTTGGGCGGAGGGATATTGGATGTGAGTGCATATTCGACGATTTGATACCAACAGTTACGCTTCAATATCCAAAATCGTTCGGAGAATGCGTATTGACTTTTCTCCACGCCTGGGAGAATGGGTGGTTCTTGTTTCTTGTTTCTTCTACAAACTTGGGACAATGAAGGTCGACTCTCCCAATTGTTTGGGAGAATGAAATGTAATTGGCCCAGACCTTGAACACATTACTTCATCTGATGGAGATATCCTCGCTCTTTTCATTCTTCGCAACCCCGAGTGTGGCTATGGGCGGAAACGATGTCAACGAGGGTGGCAATGTTGGGTGGTCATGGTTCCTGACGGCAGTCCTGTCATATGGGTGGCGGTTGTGATGCTAAATAAGGACTAGAGATGGCTCGTTTCCGGTGGACATTAAAAGTGGCTGAAGGTTCGTGCCTCCTTATTTAGTTCATTGTTCCAAACCTTTAACTAGGGCAATCTTTGATCTTTACGAACTTTGGAACCCGAAACAACCAAGTTTTATTGTTGGGAGTAATATACGCTGAAGGGGTTTATTCAAATATTTTCCTGTCTCCTGCGACCCGCGTCATGATAGATTTCATAACGCATCGCTGCTATCTTGTTCAGACTGGTTTTGGTAGTCTGAAAATTATGACAGGCATAGTCTAATAAACTTTAATCTTTAGCTTGGCTGCCACCAAAGACTGCGAGTCTTGACATTGGGTGAGGAAGCTTGTATGAGCATGGCAGGGCTGCTGTCATATCAGGTCTGTTTCATTTGTCTTTTCCTACTGGCCCTCTTGAGGCTAGTCAACAAAGTCACTACTTAACCTCTATTCTACGCTACTCAGACTCCTCTGAGTACTACTCGAGTAGTAGAGTAGTTTGTACTCACACCAGTCCTTATTCTTAGCTCTTAGTCCCCACGCCGGTTCAAATATTTCAATGTCATAATTCAGAGATATCAGTTCACCTTAGTAGTAAGCATTTTCGTATTATAAATGGATCTTAATGAGAAGGGGTATAGTATACAAGGGCCAATATGTATTGAGTGCCAGGCCGTGCACTGTTCCTCACCAAACGGTGGCACTCAATACATATTAAGCCTTGTAGTGCCTTTGGAAAAGATACCCAATATCCCACCGCCCACATTTTCTAATTTCTCTTTCTGACTATTATAACAATATCTCATGTTCCCACTGCTTGTTATTACAATTCTCATTATTATTTTACATACCCACGGGATTCGAAATCTTTCAAGATGTCTGGCGATCTCAACCGTATGATCCAGACTCCCAAAAATATTCATGCAGTCAAGTTCCCAAAATTACAACGCACCACAGAGCCCCCCTCCGACTATCTCGGCAAAGTCAGTCGCTCTATGTTCAACCCAGAGGAGTTTACTGCTTTCACTTCAGCAACTTCGGAGGCGACGACCAGCCCAGTCGCCAGTTTGGGGAACACCAAACTACTAACGACATCAATTTCCTCAATCCATATCCGTTTAGCTTTCATTCTTGTTCTTGTCGCCCTCTTAGGTATCTTTTCAATCAAGTACATCTACACGCTTCCTGAGATCCGCCCCCCAATCCGTGGATCCCGAAAACAGACAAGTCCCACAACGAAGAAATTATTCATCCTGGTTACCCCTTCCTATTTTCTCCTTCCGCACTCGTCGACAATCTCTCACGCTAACAGTCAGCGACAACGAATTACTCGATAGTATCGATATCCCACTCCATGGATTGAACGCACCACTTGGTTCACCTATTTATCCACCTCGTGTTCATACGGCGGAAAGACCCACCCGTGGTGCATGTCCTGATTCTTGGATTGGGAGGAGGAGAAATGCGCTGGTGAGGGTTGATTCTAATGCTACGATGGTGGAGGTTGATCTTTGTCCCAAAGTGTTGCTTACTGGGACGAGTGAGGATTTGAGCTATAAGTGTTGGAGGCCTAATATTTGGGTTAGTGAGGAGGATGCTGGGGGGAGGGGGCTTTGGAGTGAGAGTTGTGAGACTCTTGGGTGTGAAGATTGATTGTATTTGGGTACCTTTTTGGAGTTTGTTGGGCATGCGTATTCGGAGTTTAGAAGGGGTATTTTTATAGGAGTCTTTGCTTTTGTAATTGCCTCTGTCAAGTTTTGGGTTCTAGGAAAGCCTGTGGTTCTTCATCGCGATTTAATATGGCATTTTTCATCATCGGCTCTCGGCTCTTCTCAAATTCGAATGTTTATGTCGGTTGAGAGATATCTCACTAATTGTATATACCCATGCTTTGAATCTGCATCAACCCAACCCAACCGTGCTCCCCTACCTACATTACTGAAATAGCAGTACCTTTCCATACCCATTTTCCAATGCCCACATGCCTCCAAGCGTAAAGGCGGTGACTAAAGCTGCTAGAGCAACTTGATCCACATCCTCAGGAATAGCTGTAAAGCCATCTTCTTCACTTACAGCATCTTCAACTTCTTCACCCCTTTCGTACTTCTCCTTTCCAGATTTCGTCTTATTTAAACTTCGTTCTCTTTGCAGATACTTAGGAACTTCAACCGAGGGCTCGGGATAGGGAAATATAAACTCCGGTTCTTCTCTCTCAAACAAACCATCCTCTTCTTTTCTCTCTCGCTCTTCCTCTTCATCAATCTCCGAAGAAGAAGGCGTTCTGAAGTCGAGATTATTTAGGATCCAAGATGCAGTGGTGCCGATGGAAAGATTATCGTCGATATCCTCCACACTCTCCACTGCCCCTTCTTTGAGAAAATCGACAGCGGAGGGGGAGGAAAGGGCGTCGAGGTGTTTGGTGTCTGTGAGTAGAGGAGTTGATGGGCGGGATGAAGAGTGAGGGCAAGTCGTCCAATCGTTTACTTCTTGGGTTCCCATTTTGGGGAACTAATTCTTTCGAAACGAATATTCTGGTGGCAGAATTGTAAGATGGTTATGCTGGATTGGACGAATAGGCAGGATTGTAGAATCAGAGATGGGAAAACGAGTTTATGAAGTACCTTCTGTTTTGTATGTATGGGATTGGTTTTGTTCAAGAATACATTCATCGCTTTCAAGACATTCATAGCTGCTAAAATAACCCAGTGAATGTATTCAGTCCTTTCAAAAACTTCCAGCTGATTACTGAAAAACCCTCGCTTCTTCCAATAATTTTACACCCCAGAATCCTCCCAAAAAAATGCCAAAAAATCAAACTCCCCAGTATGGAGAAGTCCACATGATGAAAAAGCCCTCCAGAGACCAGACTGGAACTTTATTACTTTAGTGAGTGTTTTTTTTCTTCCATTCTGCACTAGTTACAATATCCTAACATGAATGCGCAGCACCGTGGGCTCCCCCACCTTGTGTGAATCAACAATGTTCCCAACTTAGCCACGGGGCCTAGTGAGCATTCTGTTCTTCAAATGAGTTGAATGGAAGAATGTTATTTGTGAATTTGAATATTCTGGTGGGGAGGCCGCCAGTGAATTTGATTGGGAAGGGCCGCGGTAAAATAGCGGGAGCTTTTCGCTAAATCAAAATAGAGGGACGAGAAGAGGTGAAGAATTGGTCACATTTTGACAAGTTACTCAGAGATTTTTCTCCATTTCACGCACTTAATCATCCAGTCAACAATATCGACCATTCAGATCACAAAACATGAATTCCAAGCTCATTCATCGGTAAATTCGCTGTAGGATGTTACTTGACCACTCCCCATATCCACCTAACATTCTACTTCGCAAAACTATCCATCCTCTCTATTCCTCACACTATCTTTCTTTCAACCATGCCCCATTGCATTGGCACTGAAAGCGATTAGAACATGAAGATCCCATTGTTCGTCTCTGGTATTCGCTTTTTGGCTTTGCTACGTTCCTTCTACCATGCACTAGTACCGCTAGTGGAGCTTATTACATCATGGCCATTGTCCTCAGCGCTGGCTTGAAGTTAAGCTGTCGTGTTAGCGGTGATGAGTATAGGTTTTATTTCTGTTATTGAGGTGCACGCTGAAATTAATGACTATTGACGAATCTGCTGAGTGATGAGATTAAAATGGGTAAATTTCGAGTTATTTATACACTAGAAGTATCGACCTTCACCTTGAAGTGTTCCCTTTGGACATGCCCCCCTTGGTATAGCGCTTCCAAATGTATCAATACAACCTCTCTCTTCCTCTTTGTTTGAGCACAATAAAAGCATCTTATCCAAGTTCTATTCCTTTTCAATCAATAAAGGAGGGACCTTCAATAATGACAAGTAACGGACACCAGTGAGTAGACTGATTCTGTGAAAGGGGGGCAAGCCACATTCGCTTAGATTGTTTGCAGCCCACTTTAAAGTTTTACCTGAGCAGTGCACTAACCCCAGAGCTGCTCAAAGCACAATGAGAACTTCATCAAATAATCCTAAAATACCATCGATGCATATATCAGGCAATCCGATCATTTTGGTTCGAAGCAATTTCCCGTGCAGTTGTATACAACCACTTATGGTCTTCGTACAAGAACATCGCATGCTTCACGAGTCATGGAATAGATGACTTGCGGTATCTCAAAACCAACCACAAATAGCGGAATTCGTTTAGTATCAGGTCCGAAGTGACCATGTTGGCAAAATAACAGTTCTCGATTTTTAACGTTTTCGTTAGAGACCAGTCACAAGACGCTTGGTGTTCGGTTACGCAAAGGCGAGTATGTAGAATAAGAACCAGAACCCATAGTTCATTCACACTCGCTTCTAAACCGAGAAAATGAGGACGCAAGAGGAACAAGCGTGATTATTTTCTATGAATGGGAAGTTGACTTAGTCGAGTGACATATTCTTCTCCCAGCTAGTCATCATGCTAAGCAATTCCATCAAGTGGATGATTAATCTCTCTAAAGATATTGCTAAATCCCGCCGATATATCTAAACTCTCATAGAATGACTACGTTCTTTACTCGTAGTAATGTAGCAAAAAAAGCGGCGGGGTAGAAGGCGGTCATGTTTAAGTGGAGAAGCCAAGAGTCCAGCTATTCTATAGCACGTGATTTTATGGATAAATGCCTTTGCTCTTGTCGCCCTACGTGGGTATATTGCTAGTATCATCCTAGTGCCCGGAGATTTGGCTTTTTTTATTTTAAATAAGTAGATCGTACGACTATGCTTATTGTTCGGAAACAGGTGGCGGTCACCTGATACCGTCTCACAGCCCGGAAGACCGGTGTCCCCACCTTGACAACTTCCCCCCCCTTTCAACCTCAGAGTAGATTGGCTTGTTTTGGGCATATTGAAGTATGTCCTTGAACTCTGCAACTCTTAACACGGCGTCTTGTGTCAGCTTGCAGCTGATGGTGTGCTCCACAAGATAAATTACCCCCAAGAATGACACTTTACACAAAACTCGACCCCTCAAAGCTCGAGATTCGTGTCTTAAACTTCGTTTATCCACCGGAAGGATCCTCCGAATTGACACACTGCGAACTCGAGCACGTTGTTCTCGATGACTTCACGGACAATTTTAAAGAATTTTTGACCACCCGAGAATATGGAGTTGATAGATCCGAACAAGCGGTACGAGAGGAGTGGATGAAAGCCTCAATTACCCAGTTTACGGATGGCCAAGCCGAATCCCAGAACTGCATACAACTTTCCATCTGGCGCCAACAGATTCAAGATGCTGATAAAAATGGGAGCCCACAGCAATGGCAACAAATTCTAGAGGACAGTGGAACAGATATCGGTCCTCGTAATTTCTTGCCGGATGAAGTAGACCAAGCGCTAAAATATTCGATTTCGCTCAATCGACATGTTGCTCCGACAACTTGCATTCCAAACAAACCAAAATCAAGACATTTCACTCATAGACCTCGATACAATTGGGGGGATTATGAAGCAGTATCATACTGCTGGGAGTCTGAAGAGCTGAATGGAGAGATGATTCTTCAAGGCACTGTCATCCCGATCACCAAAAATCTTTCCGCTTTGTTGAAGCACCTCAGAACAACTCCGGATGCTAAAACCGGGATGAAATTCTGGATAGATGCTTTATGTATTGATCAGAGCAACGTAGCGGAGAGGAACCAACAAGTCAAACTCATGAAGAGGATATATAAATCGGCGTTTGCTGTTCTTGTTTGGCTAGGGGAATCAGATACAGTCAGCGATGAAGCTGTGGATTTCATTAGCAGACTGGGGATATCGATAATGCGGAAAAAACAAGAGTGGAGATTACTGATCTCAATGGCGGAAGATGATTTTGACGGTTGGTTCCAACATTTCTGGGATACCGAGAATCTTTCGAGCATGCCTTGGTGGAGTTTTTTCCTATTCTTTTCTAGAAACTACTGGAGTCGTTTGTGGATTATCCAGGAACTTGCCTTGAATCACAACATGACTCTTTTCCTTTGTGGTAACCGACAGTTATCCAGAGAAATGATCCGGCTTACTTGTGGTGTTTATCTTTCCACGTCGTCAATGATAACTCGGATATTGATGGATGATTCTTCTAAAGATGGGGGGAAACACCCCGTGCAGAAACTTTGGCATACTATTCAAAACATCAATTCCTTGATCAGTATAGATGATGGGGTCGGGGCAAGAGCAAATGTCGATGTCACCCTTGATCTAGGGAGAAGGGCTGAAGCAACAGATTCACGGGACAAAGTTTATGGTTTGCTTGGATTGCTTCCACCAGTTCTGGAAAGTACAATCGCACCCGACTATACACTCAATCAGAAGCAAGTATATGCGCGGTTCTCGAGAACAATGCTGGAAACCTACAAGCGACTAGACTCGATCTTATCGTGGTGTTTATATAACCCCGCCAATGCCTTACCTACGTGGATGCCAGACTGGACAGCAGAGTTTCCACGCAATCGTATCCGGTGGCTGAAAGAATGGAAAGCCAGTGGCGATACCCAATCTTCTTGGTCCATATCATCACACAATCGAATTCTCACTTGTAGGGGGTTTGTGGTGGATTCTATCGATTCTGCAAGTAAATCTATGAGTGAAAGCCTACCCTATATGTGTTCTCACTTCATTTCACCCTCGTCTCGCGAAGCTCGTTTTCATCGCTATGATGGAACCGAGGGACTAAGACATGCTCTGTCAAGAACAATGATATTGCCTCCAAGAAACGGAAATCATTTAGCTTTGAGTTGGCCAGGTTCTATATCTGTATACTGGGTCGACTGGTCTAAAATTGAGTCCAATAGCCCGTCGTTACAGGAGCGAGTGAGCGATTTGATAGGCTCAGACACCACTGGCACTCCCCAATGGGAAAACTTCGACCGATTTCGACAAACCAACGCCGATTTCAACATATTCGGTCACTCTCTTCGCTCTTTTTTCCCGCCTATGGATAGCCAACCGCGAGTTTCGAGCCCTGATCCATGGTATGTTGTCACCAGCGTTATAGCACTCAATGGGCGTAAGTTGGCAACGACTACAAGCGGGTATTTGGCTTTGATACCAGAGGCAACTCAAATTGGCGACGTAGTCGCGATCGTGTATGGATGTAGTTTTCCCATCATACTTCGTCCAACGCCAGTTGCGTCTGTAAATATGTACTCGGTAATAGGAGAGGCTTATATCGATGGAATGATGGAGGGAGAGATGAATGACGCATTAGAACGAGGGGAGTTCGAGGCCGGAGATTTGTCGTTTTGCTAGTACTAATCTTTTAAGTTAAGAATGGGTCAACTGCCCTTTTATTCAGAAGATAACTGCATTCTGATCATCGAGATTGAATTTTTGGCGCTTTTTGGCGCGTTGTACTGTACGCGAAGCGAAAACGGAACTTTGTCCGAACCGGAAAAGCTGCATAATTTAAGATAAAATTCTACACCATTCATTGTGCCAGAGACGGTAACTTATTGGTCTTGGTTTTTAGAGGACTTGGGAGCAATGGAGATCCAACTATTCTAGTTTGAAGAACCATGAGGGACGCTCGGGATTAACCTTAAGAGTGCCGCTTTATAACGCTACCCCACTTCATAATCTTACGATGTACATCATCAGGTATCAACCAACCAACAATCTCTTATTTTATGCACATGTATATACCCTGCTTCAGTTAATTGACCTGATTCGCCTTCTCTGCAGGAGTGGGATACACAATGGCTGCGGCTGAGGATTATATGAGTATTCAGCGGGGGATTTCAGGCAGACGGATGCCACAAAAAGGATGACAACCTTTTCTCAAAAATATACTCTATAGAGGGATTCGAGTTTAGAAACCATGCCTCCAGATCATTGGAAAACCCGAACAAATCGTTTTCTTTTCGGCCTCGAGGTCGAGGAGGTCAAAATAAAGAAGCACCACAGCCGAAGAAGACGACGTCGACATCATAGATCTGACTCCGGTTCCGATACGGTATGTGGTCGCTGACGAAGAATCATTACAAGATTTCTACTGATAGCGCGATAGAGTGAAGCATCAATAGACACAGAGATTTCACCGAGTGGAAATGACGCCGTTGTGAGTACAGGCGACGATGACTACTAATCTGATGTTGATACCTCACAGGATTCACGGGACGCTGTCCGGAGAGATCGACTTGCTGTACCTCAAAGAGGCCGTCATAGGCGAACATCGTCCGCCAACTTGAACCAAAGTAGTCAAGTAACGGGGCCACCACCCACAAGAACAAAAACACCATATGAACAGTTATGGGTACAAGCCGAAGAAGATTTCCGAACAGAATTCAAAAGCGACGCAGAGCGATATGATCTCGTCGTTGAGAAAAACCTCAATAACAATAAGCAACGTCCCGAAAAGGGCGGTTTCCAGTCTACGCTGATGACTATGTTACGTCGAGGCCAAAAGGGCAAGGACTCGAAAGTTAGACAGAAGATGACCAAGTTTTTGACCGTTCTCACGCAAATATCTGCACCGTTAAGCCCATTGGCCGGCCTCGATCCAACAATAGCCCAGCCGGTTTGGACCGGATTCTGTCTTGTATTGAAAGTTGGTTTTCACACTTTTCTTAACTGAGTATCATCTAGTTAATTTATAATTTAGTTATGCCTCAACCTCAGCACGAAATTGCAAGAGCTACTTGATAATGTGGAGATAATTGTTGATATACTTAGCCTGTATTCTGCGTTGGAAGAGAGATACAATGAAGCAAGCTCATCGGATTATAAAGCCCTTATCTTTAAAAGGACACGAAAGCTGTTTTCCAATATTCTCCATTTCCAGGCAGTGGCTGCACATCGATTAGATCTACACATCTTGAAGCGTGGGTTCTTAGAGGCCTTTGCTATAGATGAGTGGAAGACTTTGATGGACGAGATCAAAACTGGAGATGCGGCTTGCCAAAACGCACTCTTACAATACTCGCATGAAAAGGTGCTTATCACAATAAGAGAGTCTCGAGATTCCTTGGAGAACGCCATCAAGGAACTCAATAGAAGGGAGGAAATGGTTGTTGCTTGGCTGTCGCAGAAATCGGCGACAGAGGATCACAATGAAATCCACCGGAGGTCGGAGCAATTCCGGGATCGAGGAATATGGTTTACCACGAAAGTTGATCGGTGGATGAGTAACCAGGGTGATCAGTCTATTCATTGGTTACATGGAATATGTAAGGCTCAAAGTATCCCATTCTAAGAAAAACACTTCAAGTACTGATTTCTACATTTAGACGGAATGGGCAAGTCATTCTTGATGTAAGTACTTCTACTCTCCGAAACCTCTCAGTACCTGACCAAATCTTTTCCCAGTTCTCGGGTGATAGATAACATCGAAGAAACCACCCAAAACAATCCGGACATACACCTGGCGTACTTCTACTTTTCTGAAGATAAGAACCAAGACACACCAGAAGCAGCATTGCGAAGTTTACTAGCCCAGCTAGCCATACTACCCGACGGTTCTCTTGCGCCTTCGATTGAAAAACTCTACAACTCGAAACCAGCCCCCAAACTTGGTCCAAACGAGTGTCAAAAACAGATTGCTTTGCTTGTCGAAGCCAACGTGCAGACCATTCTTGTTATTGATGCCCTTGACGAGTGCAGTTATCCCTCAAAGTTCTTGTCTGCTTTAAAGAATGTCGTTCCAAAACGAAAGAATGCCGTCAAAATTATCATCAGTTCCCAAGAGGATTCAGCATCCGAGATACAGCGAATCTTCCCATCACAT
The DNA here is from genome assembly GCA_001399465.1 of Hymenoscyphus scutula. Lineage (NCBI taxonomy): Eukaryota > Fungi > Ascomycota > Leotiomycetes > Helotiales > Helotiaceae > Hymenoscyphus > Hymenoscyphus scutula. The sequence continues at coordinate 78,472 of LKTO01000048.1, read as the reverse complement.
TATTCAACGAAGCTTGATACCACGACCAATGAGAAAGATATCAAGCATTACGTCAATATTCAAGTCAAGAGTCGTGAATCAACGGGAGGATCGAGGCTCCTACAACTGGGCGAAACTTGCGACAAATGTGGAAAGTCAAGACAACGCGGAAACTGCGTTGACTGCAAAGACCGACAAGACATGGAAGATCGGCTCGTCAAGTTACTCATTGATAAATGCCATGGGATGTTTACCTGGGTGGATCTACAACTAAAGATCTTTTTCCCAACTCGCGGTTCTTTGGTATCGAGTGATGTTGAGAGAAAGCTCCAAGATTTGCGCCATCTGAAAGGCCAGCCACACCTCACCCAGGTCTATACACAAATCATGGAGAGGAACGCGACCGGCATTGAGGCTCAAAAACTAGTAGAAAAGGCATACAAGTGGCTACTTTATGTTGCCCCTCCCCTGCAACTTTCCATGAAAACTCTCTCGGATGCCGTTTCTGTAAACTCTTATGGGCGAATCGAGTCCAAAGTGGATATCTCCAGTCTATGCAGTAACATGGTCGACAGTACGAATGGTCGAGTTCATCTTTCGCATCCCACAATGTTTCAGTACCTCAAAGAGATAGAGGACTCTAAGGGAGCCAGGATTTATTCTGCAGAGGAGTCACACAAGGAAATAGCAACTACTTGTCTGAGACACTTGAAGCTTTATAGGCTAGAAAGAGTACCAAATGGATCATTTGAAGGTAAGAACCCTGAGCTTGGCTCTGAATATATCTACTCTCTGCTGGCCCGTTACGCTTTAAAATATTCAGTTTCGTTCTCTGAGAACCTTTAGGGGAATTAGAATTCGTGCTCAAATTCTTCTAATCGTTCTCAGAGACTGAAAGCAATTATTCTACTTTTTGGACACTACTTACAAAAGCAGGTACGCCGAAAGACAAGCCCGTCTCTTTTACAGAGTGGAGACTCGGAACCTATGCACCCACCTTTTGGCCGCTCCATCTCAACCAGATTTCACGCATACATCAAGACTATACACTGAAGGAATTGGCAAATGACATTTTCTTCCGCAAAGAACCTAACACAAGATTTATCCCATGGGCAGAGCTTTGGAAAAAAGCTCATATTGAAGAAAAGTTGAAAAAAGAGAGCAAATATGTTGTCAGCAAAAATGAAGGACAATTCGCCACCCAATTTCCAGACAACTACTTCCTCATTCTGTCCATGTTGTCTTCACCGCCTGATCCTTTCTTTGCAGCTTGCATATTTGGATTGCCGGACGTCTGCAGAAAGAGCGAGTACTCCACATCAGAAAAGTCCCAGAAGCGGAATTTGAACCACGAACCTGGCGTATTTCTTGCTATCAAGAGTCTTCGCTTAGACTCGCTACAGATGTTGGTTGAACAGGAGGTTGACGTGAACAGTACTTGGCATGAAGGTCAGAACGCCCTTCACTGTGCAAGCATTCACGGATCACTTCAGATGGTAAAATATCTCGTGGAGAAGGGTGCAGATCTAGCCTCCATCGATTCTAATGGCGCAACTGCTTTACATCTTTCAGCCTCATCTAAGAAAGACCCCAAAGATAAGATCACATATCTTACAGGTATGGGCATGGATGTCGATAGATCAGATGCACACGGGGCAACTGTGCTCCATTATGCGGCAAAATCGCCAAAGATTTCGGGACAGCTATTCGGAAGATTGGAGCGTGCATCGATTGACTTCAAAGTGAAGAATTTCTCGGGAGAAACAGCATTGCATGTCGCGACTCAAAATCCTTGCATCACGGAGGCTGCTCTACAGAAGCTTCTCGATGAGGTTGATGTCAATGCAGTGGACAAGAAAAACATGACTGCATTGGCGTATCTGGCCGCACCCAAGTCAGAAGTATCTCAAAAGTATGCCACCTCTTTTTTGTCAAGAGGGAGGCCAGATGTTACGGCAACGAATGAAAATGGATCTGTGCTCCATCAGGCTGTTAAGAACACAAGATTTCCAGTGTCGTTTGTAGAAAAACTGGCAACCAAGAGCAATGTCAACTTAGTCGACAAGGAAGGCCGTACGGCATTACACTGCGCAATGGTTTCGATTCAAGATAGCTATGCTCTTTCGAAAGTCATTGAAAGGGCGGGGAATGTTGTCCGAATGCTCTTGAACAAGTTTAAGGCCAATTGCAACTTGACTGATAAGAAAGGCGAAACCCCAATGCATGTCTTAGCGAGATGCCCTATTCAGCCTACTGGTCTAATGGGATTCTTACTCGATAAAGGAGGAAATGCCACGATATTTAACAATATGAAAGAAACGGTACTTTCTATTGCGCTCAGATTCAACCAATCGGATTCGAAAGACACAACGAATGATTTCAAAAGACTCATTGATGCCACTGACGATTTATCGACCCCCGATGTTGGTGGAGAAAGGGTACTCCAGCGGGCAGCCCGCAACAACTGGGTGGTTCTAGATGTCATATCTCTTCTATTGGAAGCAGGAGCCAGTATTAATGACGCAGATAGCACAGGCTCAACAGCTTTCCATTACGCGGTTGAGAGGAGGACCATCAAAACTCTGCAAGCCTTTGTGGACAAAGGTGCAGATCCGAAACTTGTGGACTCCCAGAAATCAACCGCTCTTCATCATTTGGCTGTCAGTCCCACTCGGTATGCCAAAGATGTAATAGCATTCTTGATAAAACTGGGGCTTGATGTTAATGCACTTGATAAATACGAAAGGACACCCCTCATGGCGGCAGCACTGGTAGGAACCAAAAGAGCTGTAAGCGCATACATCGAAAGTCAACCTGTTGATCTTCTTGCGGTTGATGAAGGGAAGAACTCGATCATGCATTTGGCCGTCTCAAACCAGAGGGAAGCGTTAGAAATTACAAAGTTTCTTGCCAAAAACAAAACGGTTGATGTCAACAAGAAGAATGGTAAAGGGGAGACACCCTTGCATCTTGCTGCAAGAAAAAACTCTCCTGACGTAGTCAAGGAATTACTTGGTGCTGGTGCCAAATGCTTTATGAAAACCAATGCAGGCGAAACTCCACTCCACTATGCAGTTTCAAGACTTCGCTCCACAGCGGCAATAGCGAAAACCATTGGAATGTTGATTGAAGCCGATCCTTCTATCCGAGAAGTCAAAGACAGCGCTGGAGAGACGGCACTACACCTAGCACTCAAAAACAGAAGCTCTAGCATTGGTTTCGTTACACTTCTTCGAGACAAAGCCACCCCCAAAATAAACATCAACGAGAAGGATATCAACATTGTTGCCAGTGACGGCAAAACGGCCTTGCACCAGAGTGCCATCGAAAACTGGATTGAAGAAGCGGAACTTCTCTTGGAGCACAAAGCCGATGTTAATGCAAAAGACAAGGCGAATTGGACACCCCTCTGTCATGCTGCAAAGCTTGGACACGGCCTTGTGATGAAGAAATTGATAAGCGCAGGAGCCGATGTAAATCTAGCAAATGATGAACTAAGCACACCGCTTCATCTCGCTGCTGCGAATGGGCATTTCGAATGCACCCGTCTTCTTCTCGACAAAAAAGCGAAATTGGAGAAGGAGGATCATTACTATCGAACCCCGCTTTGGAGAGCCATGGTATCAAATCGAGAACATGTTTCCCGTCTTCTTTTGGAGTATGGTGCAAATCCCAATACGAAAGTTCAAAATGGCAGGTCGTTGTTAAATCGTGTTGCGGAGCTTGGAAATACAATGGTGGCGAGGATGTTATTGGAGAAGGGAGTTGATGTGGAGATGAAACATGAGAGATGGCGGAACCCTCTCTACCAGGCCATCAAGGCGAAGAAGGTCGTCATGATAGGACTTTTGTTGGATCATGGTGCGGTATATTCTTCACCTGCCCCTTCGAATCCAGAAGATTTGATTGGTGAATCACCGAAGTTGAAGCTTGAGCGTCGGGATGCACTGATTGCTCAACTCATTTCGGTGCAGGAATAGAGTCGACTTGTTTAGGAGTTATGGGGAACTCATTCTCATTTTGCTCGAATCATACTTCTCCTGAACCTCACAGCACCTACTTCTCTTTACAATTGTGCGACTCTGCTAGAGCAGTGGAAATTATTGTTCGAGGTCGTTTAGAAGAAAGAAAATTTTGATTTCTTAATCGTCTTAACCTCTTTGAACAAGTGTTGTAATTCCCCGAGAGAATATTTTAAGATCGCTATTATGATAAAAGATTCCCAGAGAGAGTAATACTTGAATCTTTTACAGTGTACTGCCGGATAATCTGACGAGAGCGCTGATTTTCAGTGGCTGGCCCAGGTGATTTGCTATGCTCGGTTAGCCTAGGTTTGGGGCATCGAGGTGGTGGTTAGCGAACGGCCCAGGGGCACTTCGCCGGGCTATACCGTACTTCCATGTACCTTTCCATTTGATAGCGTCCTCTACAGGGAGGAGATAAGCTCTCATTTTATAAATTATTTTTCGTGCGACACGGCAATTCTAATAATAAACAAAAAATAATGGAGACTGATCCAGGATAGTTTTATTGACTATTGTCCCGATTTATAGATATTTCCGGGGGGGGGTGACGTTACACCGCAACCCTCAACCTAATCAAGTTCCTTCGCCAGGGCAACATCTTGAAAAGCAGCAGATGTGTCTCAATACTATTCGATTGTCATTGTAACAAGATAGATCCTAAAAGGTTCCTAACGCCTAGCCAGCGGCGCCGGTACCCAATCTATTCCATCCGAACACCAATTCCCATATGTCAATGAAGTATTCCCGTTCGTAGATATCCCTTCCCAAATAAGAACCTAGACTCCATACCCCTTTTCCCGACCAATATAACTTTCCCTCTCAAGTAATCAAATAATTTCATTCGTCCAGGCAAACTACTTGTTTACCCCTCCATAAAGCTACCAGCCTTGTTCCAATTTCCATCCTTAATCCTCATCCCATCCTCAATACTTTGCGCCTTTCGTCCAAGAACACGTCCATCAAGCTTAACAACACACTCACCTTTCACCCAAAATAAGGCAGCAACCGTGCTAGCGACCACGATTTGCACCACGCCCAATGCCAAAACAGTACTCTTCAGACGAGGGAACATAACAGTCCCATTCCCGCCAACCCAAAGTGGAAGTCCGATCACAAAGATACCAGTAAGCAGCGATTGTAAGACATTGTGCGCGCCTTCCAGAGCATCACTCTCCTTCGAGCAAGGTGTAATAGAACGGATATGATTCGTCGTCGCGAAATTCGTCAACACGGCCCCGGAAACAAGAAGGCCAAAGAGGAGAGAAACGATGTTCTCGTTGAAATACCGGGCGTTGTCGTCGAGTGTCCATGAAGAACCGAACCCGGTGTTGATGGGACGAAGTGTTCCATCGACGTAGAAGCCGAAGGCGATTGTACCTGCGAATCCGATAAGGGCACCTGGGATGGCGGAGCCGAGGTGGCTCTGGCGGGTTGTGGAGAGGTGGTTTGGTGGGCGGGAGCGGACGTAGGATGCGAGTGCTGCGACGGCGAAGGTGATTAGGGAGGCGACGAGGGGACCGACGAACATGAGTCCTATTTGGGTTGGGAGGGCGAGGATTGGCATTGGTGAGAAGAGGAGGGAGAGGAGGAGGGCTACTGCGATTGCTGTTGCGTATAGGGGGGCGGTGAGAAGGAAAGTAAGGACTGAGGTTGGTGCACAGAGGGCGCGGATGTAGAGTAATGCGGATGACAATTGGAATTTCGATGTGGCATTTGCGTTTGTAGGTCGGAGACTGCCGAAGTAGGCTTTGAATCCAGACGTAGGAGGCGCAGAGCCGGTAATGATGGTTGTTGGTTGGAAGGAGGGACTCGAGTTGTTGGATGCCTCGCGCTTGAATGTTGTCTCGGGTGTGACTAAAATCAAAAGCAAAATCGAGAATGCTTGGATGATGTTGACTACCATTATCTGGTTTTTGTATCCCTCACTCCTCTGAGATACGTAGCCACCAAGCATTGGCGAGCCCCATGTGAAGACGAGGCTCACAACATTGTAAATGGTGATTCGAGCGGATCTCTCATGCATCTGTGCAAAGGTTAGTCGCTGTCATGGTAGAACTTAAAGATTACTTACGAAGTACATGTCTTTGATCGACATCACCACAAGTGCCTCAAAAGAACCCCAGCATATTCCAGAGATGATTCTTGAAGCCATGAACTCCATGTAGCTTCCGGTGACGTGCATTGTCCATAAAGCAGAGAGAAGTAAACCAACTGAGCTCATGAGGTACGGGATTCTTTTCCCAATCATCTGCGAGACTATCACGCTTTTCAATCCGAATAGTCCACCAAGCATAATTGGCAAACCAGTCAAGGCTGCAACTCCTTCCCAAGTGGTATTCAACTCAAACTTGAGAACGCCACCAACGCTGACAAGCATCATTTTGAAGATGCTGACAATAGCAGTCCCTAATAGCAGAGACCCAAAAGCTAGTTCCTTCTTCCATTGCGGCCAGTTCTAACGTCGTGTTAGTCGATTCGATCCATGATTAAAAAGGCTGGAATAACGAACCAGAGGATCCTGTGGGGAGTCGGTAGGCTGTGGGTCCAACTCAACACTCGCATGCTTCCCAGAACCAAATTTCTTCGCGCGATGTGGTGCCTTTGTGGCATCCACAATTTCTCTTGACATCGTCGAGGTTACTGAAATACTCTTCGTGTGGGCACGCTTTGGTTCTTCAACTTGAGGCTCCATCTTCCTCAATTTCCAACTGAATTTTCCTGATATACTGGAGGCAAGTGCGAATCTTCGAACACTGAATGGAAAGGCGTTCAACGCAAAAGATAATTAAAGAAAGTATTAGAGAATGATAGGTTTCCAGTGGTATCAAACCAACATGGCGCGCTGAACTAGCAGGCGAAAGAGAAGCAGCTCAACAAAGGATGGAATGAATTCTCGTTGAAGTTGCGAAAACGCATAAAAGCGAATTCCCGGCTGGGCACTGGGGATATATCAAGCGATTACAATCACACGTTATTGCATGAAAAGGGATCCCTAGATTCGGCTTACAGCGGACCCGTGCGGAGGCGACCGCCAGGTCAGTGCAAGTCGAAACGATACGATGCACGCACACACCAAATGAAAGTGACTTTGCCAGTGTCAGCAATTTGTGATGGGATGGCAGCACCAGAGTAGATCGGAGGAAAATCTGATTATATTCGATGGTGAAAACTGTGCAGCATAAGCGTAAGTCTTGACGTTGTCTCGTCTGAAGATCAACAACTGTGCGCGTTCTGTTTCTGGGGAATCAACAAAGAATTTTGGCGAGATATCCAATTGCAAGACAGATGTTGACGGAGAAAACTGGGGATGCATGATATAGTCCAGGCTCGATGAAACGTGGTGAGGGTAGAGTTGTTTCAGCCGCATCTTTGGTGACCACATCGCCAGAAAGCTAAGCAACCTCCGGACGAATTTCGTAGCCAAGGAGGCGCTAAAAAGCTGGTCATCCAAGTAATAAGTCTTATTTAGCCCCAAAACCTGGAGAAATGAATCAAAAAATATCAAAACACGAGTTGGTGATTCAAAATGAATTAGATGACACGCAACCTTTAGAGAGCAGATGTGCTGCACAGATATTAAGCAGTGACTCTCCCAATATTTTGCGCAAAAACTTAAAGAAAATAAATCAGTCATGGGAGCTTCGGGTATTTTAACCCTCGAGCTGTAGACGCACTGTGGCCTGTCTATAGCAGATTGAGATATATGTGATAGTGGACCAGGACCTAGGCACACTGGCACTCGATTGTCTCGTCTTAGAACACAGGGTGAGACGAACCTGGACACAGAAACGCACTCATTCGACAGCTATATGTGCCAGTCACATCACACAAAAGAAAGCAAAAGAAATAGTACATGAAAAAAAAACTGCCTGAGTTGTGGTGGAAAATTTAACATCTTGCCACTGTTCAGGTTTGGAAAGATGAAGCATTTCGGCAGATGTCCCGAGGTCGATCAATGAGGTAAAAACTTTGGCGGTCGCCTGGCACAGTTTCCACAAGATCATCGAATTATGGATATTAGTATTGATGCCATTGACCGAGATCGAGTCAATAACTTGGCGAAGCTTAATGATGAATATATGCGTTTTCCAAGATTTGAATAGAATCTCAAAAGCTGGCTCTGATCGATCATAAAGATTCTCGATCTGTATGGAGTGTGGTATTCATTTTCGAAAACGTCAATGCTTTTCCGAGCCATTAGGTTGTTGGATAACCCGACACAACCACACAACAGTTGAGAATTGACCGTTCCCGTCCAAGACGAGGTGCGTTTCTGTTTATTCTTAATGGAACTTGTGTGACCTCTTCGGAGATTTCAGACAAGAAAATATACATATTTTTTCGATGGACCTCGATTCAAGTGCATCGAATTCTCTTGGTATTGGAGGGCCCGCGACAATTCGTTCTCCCTCACAGTGGCCCAGAAGAGCGAGCTTTCTGAAAGTCGAGATGAGTGACCTCGCGTGTCGTCGTTTCCTGCCCGCCGAGTTCAAAGACATTCCTTCCTCTACCGACCATTCGAGCTCGACACCCAGGGCAGAGACCATCTGCAGACCAACCCAAGACCAGCTGCCCATGTATTGCTTCAGCGAAGAAGGAACGAATCTGCCATGGCTAGGTATGATATATCGAAATCGAAATCAAAGGCGAATGACGGGTAGGGTCCTGACCACACTTCAGGTGGTCAGTGGTCGAGCATGGCGGGCGACTCGGAGATGGAGCATTGTTCTGCTTGCATCGAGGATTGTTTCTTCTTGGGTGTGGCGGGATGGGGGAGGTTCGTTGTTCTGCGCAGACGTTTGCAGGTTGGTGTTAGTTGTCGCGATGTTGAGAGCCCCATCATCATGGTGTTGTTGGATTTAGCAGTGGGCCAAGCGTGAGGCGCCTCAAGCATTTCCCCGGGTCCAGTTTTCTCTGCAACATTAATTCAGTGCTTCTTCCAACATAGTCAACACCAAAAAATTTCTTCATTGGAATAGTGTGAAGCTAGATGCGATGCGCCATTCTTATCGGGACCAAGACAAGTGTTTTGGATGTTGAAAACAACGTGGATTTTTGGAGCGACCCCTCAACGTCGGGAATCCAAAGGGATTCCCGGGTCTGAGAATAGCTTCGTTGGTCTCGACTGTTCATTTTGAAGAAAGATTCAACGCGGGGATTGACGTTTTCTTTATTACGCATGATTGATGTGCGCGTTGTGAGGAGGATGATAGGCTATTTTCGATGGAACGTATCAAAATTTGCGTTGGTGTGCGGCTGCGCCTTTTTCGTTCCAGAATTTCAGTGGTCTCCTAAACAGTCAGTTCGTTGCGATATCTGGATATCTCGAATCCTACGGATTCTTGGATCGTTGCCGATATGTTGTTGCGCGTCTCAAGATGTTTTGTATTGGTGTTGGGGGACGGCTTTTCAGTTCCTCTCGAGTTACGCGCGCTTTTGTCGATTTCTGGCAGTGAGGTAAAACTCATCATTTCTGTGTGAATTGAGGTGTATGTATATTCTTGCAGGAAAGGGTTGTATGATTGCACGTTGGTTGGTATTAGCGTTCTACATTGGAAGCTTTCACTGAATCTCGAAACAGGTTGATGCTCTAAACACATCACATCCTACCCCCACCCCGATAAGCTTAAAACATAAATGTTCCGAAGTCAGCACTACCTCAAAGCCGATGGGATGCAATGGATGTTTCTTCAAGAAACTCAAGAGACCCCGCGAAGCCACAGTCGTATCGCCGCCTGCTTGTTACTTGTTGGTCAGCGGCGGCTGTGTGCCTTGGTCGTTTCAACCTAGTGATGACGAACCGCGGATAAAAATCCTCCTGTATCAAAGTTGGTTAACGAGTGTGGTCTCAACACATGATTTGGGGTTGATCGATAAGAACTTACCACTCATTTTCCTGACGGCTGCGAAAGAAGGCCCTGGAAGGAGAAGTTACCGATGGTGCTCCATTTGGTTGTATCGCGCGAGTGGTATAGCCTTTCCCCTCTTTTGGCCCCTACGAGTTTGATATACATTCAACTTCTCTCGAATTGGCCTATTTCTCACTACCAAACGTACTAACCGGACTTTCCCGATTGCCCAGACTCTTGATGGAAGACTGGATTCCGTTGTTGCTCGTATGGGTAGTGTGAGAATCTTCTGGACCCCCAAAAATACACGCATTGATTTCAAGAATCCGCCGTTGAGCTGCGCCCAGATAGGGTGCTGAAGTATCTTTACGGTGATCCTCTTAATGGTGCTTTTCTTGTATATAACGCGATATCTCGTTCTTAAAAATTAGCATCCAGATCATCTTCTCTGATCTTATCACAACCATCACACTCCTTCAAGTTTTCTTTCTCTCTCACTTTCCTTCAAGTTTACTACCACACCAAAGTCTTTTCTTTCAAGCACTCTCACTAAAAGCATAACTCATCAACACCTCGAAACCATGAAGTTCACATCCATCATCGCCTCAGGCGCAATTGTTCTCACTTCTCTAGTCGCAGCACTCCCAGCATCAACTGGAAGCTTGAACACAACTGCATCATGCAACGAAACACTCCAATCTAACAGCTCATCAATTATCCTCGATAAACGCCAAAAGATCAGAAGCACAGCCAAGCCATCCCTAACATTCCCAACACCAAAGAACTCCACCTCCCTCCCCAAGAAGACATTTTCGCCTTCAGGCTCCCTCCCAAAACCAACAACTTTGAACAAGCGACAAGTCAAAGGCGGGGCTAAACCTACTCAAGGATTTCCAGTATCGGGAAATACTACAAGAGTCCCCACCACCGGATTCCTCCCAAAGAAGACATCCTCGCCATCTGGTTCCATCCCTAAGCCAACAACCCTCAACAAGCGACAAGTAAAGGGAGGAGCAAAACCCACCGGTGTCTACTCGAAAGGCAACTCAACAAGCTTTCCCACGAAAAGTGGTTCACTCCCAGTTATCTCGAAGAAAACATCCGTTTCTGGGGCTCCACCTAAAAAGACTATTGCGACTTTCGAGAAGAGACAAGTGAGGACATTCAAGCCTTCTGGCTCTTTCCCAACCGGTCGTCCATTCCCAACTGGAACCAGAAGTGGATTCTTGCCTAAGAAAACCTTTTCGGCGGCTAGTGGCGCGGCACCAAAGCAAACGGCGGTGGAGAAGAGAGCTGGTGGACCTGCTGTTACTTCTACTAGTAGTTCTTGCTCTGGGACTGTTACTGGGAAAGCTACTGGGTCTTGGAACTCGACGATTAGCGGGGGCGGGATTGCTACTCCCATTTTCAGTCTTACGAAGAGTGTTGGGGGCATTTGAGGGGGTTGTGATGGGGTTTGCCTCTTTTGGAATTAGAGGGGTGGGTTTTTTCAAAGGGCTGGTGGAGGATTGGTGTTCGGAGTTTGTTTAGGATTTCTTTGGTTTGCTCAGTGAATTCGTTGATGACTTTTTTTTGCTCTTTGGTCACACCCACCCACACTTGTGGCACATTCGTTTAGAGCTGGCGTCTTGAAATCTGTTTTTTACTGTTTGTACTTGTATTTTTAGAGCATGGCGTTGTGTTTTTAGATATCGGAGCTTTGTAGAAAAGGGAGTTTGGGGCTGCGGATAGAATTTTGGAATTTACGTACAATTTGATTCCCAACAAATTTTTTCTCCGAGTCCAGTACTATGCTTCTTCTTTTTCATTTCTTCTCTATTGTTGTATTGCGAGGGTAGTAGTTGAAGGAGCAGAGCTTCAAAGACAATGACACGAAATTATGTTATATCTGGCCTCTAGATAAAGGGGAGTGGGCCGGTTTCCTAAGTTATCCAATTGGAAGTTTCTACAAAACATACCTCAAATGTAGCTGGAGGCGAGCAATTGTTAGAGAGACCTGCCGGGAAAACATCGGCTTCGCTTCCTAACTGGAAGCGAATTCAGGGGAGTCAACAACAGCGAACCTTGAAGATGAATCATACTGTAGATAAAATGACAAGAAACAGTTTCCCATAGTTCAGTGATGTTTCGGTTTAATCAATTCATGATGCCCTTCATCAGAAACCATCCCAGTACCAGGTCTGTGCGCGTGGCTGCTTTTTAGCTTGACAATTCACAATCCTTTGACACCACGACTCCCAAAGATTAACACCCAGCAAATTTGATTTTGTGCTGCACCATTCTTTATTCTGGACATTTTCTTGCTCCTCTTTTGATACCCTGTAAAGCAAAGTGAGTTACTTAGACGCAAATGCGATTCTACATTCGAGTCTAATATATCAGACAGCTTTTTTGACCTCGCAGAATCGCAACACCCCCCACAACCGACCAAATCCCACCTCAATTCCCCGCAAAAATGGCCACCATCCACAACCCACCAGAAACAATGCCCTTCAAGGTCCACTGCGGCGACCACGGCGTCGTCCACGGCTGGGTCCACACCGCAGGACTCAACCACGCCAATGGTGATACCATAGCCTCTCGTGTCCTCTCGATACTCAACCTGCTCGTTCGCACCCGCATGCGAACCCGTCAAATGGAGTATGGAAGAACCCATACGTCGAGAATCACGGCCATCGTAGGACACTTCACCCCACCAAACGAGCCGATGTTCCCTGTTCGTTTCCTGAAGGGGACTAAGGAACCATATTTCTCTATTCTTTTGGAGTCGTTGGTGCGAGTGGGGGGGAGTTGCATGTTACGGTTGAGTTTAAGAGGTTGGGGGGTGGTGTGGAGGATGTTGATTGAAGGAATACCCAAAGCTTGAAAAGTCTTTGATTTTGGGGTTGTGGCGTTTGTTAATGGGAGATTTGGGTGGGGGATGCGGTATTGAAGATTTTGGGTGTTTTAAAACAGATGCTCATGGAGTATCTTTTTCTCTCTCCCGTCTAGGGAAATTTCAAAGCAACATAAAGTCACCCCAACAAAAATCCTACTTTGTGCTGCGATGCCAATGAGAATAGCTTTGACGAAGATATCATATAAGACTAAATATCTATGCCTGATGTTGTAAGACAAGTTATTGCAAGAGTTCAACCTGCCTGTAATTGATTTACATATTCTTCCCTGCTCTACTAATAAATTATGTCTCTCAGGCCTACTATTGAAAATTGGGGGAGCTCTATAGTAATTAGAACATGACTAATACTAACTAACTTTCAAAAGCTAGGACCTAGTATAGTGTTTTCACTAATTATATTATTATTTTAGAATATATAAAGGTATATCTAGTAAGTATATTATCTTAAGTAAATTATTAGTAATATATAGAGTAGTTAAGTTAATTAAGAAATGTTCTTAATTATATAAATATATACAGGATCAAATCTAAAAGCTATAATTTAGTAGATTCTCTTATATAAATTTATTGCTTAATAATATCTAGAGTAATTAAGTTAATGAAGTAAAGTTATAAAACGTATAGAAATATCGAGAATTAAGTATAATATTAATATATCTAGTAAGGTCTCTTCTCTAAATGAGTTTTAGTAGAATCTTGACTACTCAAACTCATAAAATTAAGTTCTTAAATAGATCTACAGAGAATTAAATATATAGTCTTAATATATCTAGTAAGTTCTTTCAACTAAACTCAGTTTCTAATAAGATTTAGAGTAGTTAAGTAAGTTAAAAAGAGGTGCTAGCTTTCTGAAATTATGGATTCTAAGCTTGAGACTAATTTAACTTAATGAGTATTTATTATAAAAATATTAAGCGATAAGTTTTTATACTTAATTCGGTAAACTACCAGATGCTACGTGGTTATGTAACTCGCCCATCCTGATGGTATGTTATTTTTTAATTCTTAGGACTCAGGGGGCCCGATTTCGATTGACTAGGTAGGTGTTCGCCAATTATTTCCATGTTGAGCGAGCCTAATCACACCACCACTGATGCCCACTGCTTACTCCCTTGTCCGCACCATCAATTCACCGCCAATCAACGTGAACGATATATCTACCGGCGCCCAGCTGAATGATTTATTAATAACTCCTAAAAATAACTCTTTGTTCAGGCCATCATCATTATATTCTGATGGTTAGCACAATATTATCACATTAAGGATATTTGGAGTGAGAACGCAAGAATTTCAGTCATGAACAAAGGCACAACCGGCTTCGTCATCTCGGGAGCCCCTCGAGATCCCATTTACCTGCAAGCACAGCTGGATTATGTAATCCTTGAAGAGAAACTAGGAGATTTGCTGCTGAGACTATCTCGCTCCAAATCTGGTGGAGATGCTCGTCGTACAAAATGGTTGGAGGACAAGGTTAATGTCGTATCCCATGAACTCAAGGAGGCTCAATTCAACGTAGAGGAGATCAAGCAAAAAACCGGCAAAGACCGCTCAGAGATAAAAGGGTACCCGACGGGGATGATGCCGCAGATCCTTCCTTTTTATACAAAGAGTCGACTTTTCCAGGCAATTTCTCGTGGAGACCAGTATTCAGTCGAAAAATATCTGGCTATTGGTACCAATCTCAGCAATGATGTCAACTGCATCAACGAAAACGGCCAGACGCCTCTGTCATTTGCCGCTCAGGAGGGGAAGTTGGAAATTGTGACGTTTCTGTCGAATCTGAAGGGGGTTCACTGCGAGTCCCAGGACTTTCATGGACTGACCCCAATGATGTTGGCCACAAAAAAGGGTTATGTGAAAGTTGTTTCGCACCTACTGGGTACAAGCAAAGGGAAAGAAGGTCGAAAAGTAAGAATACCTCATATTATCTCGTCAATCTCGGTCAAGAGTAACAGAAATCAGGTCAGCAAGAATACGGAACATGTGGATGTGATGAGAGACAAAATGGGAAGAACAGCACTATCACATGCTGCCGAAAATGGCCATACAGAAGTGCTCAAACTTTTGTTGAATAGAGGTAGTAACGTCAACTCCCAGGATAACGAGAAGAAAACACTCATGATTTGGGCGGCGACAGGAGGGAAAAAAGCTATTGTTGAGTTAATTTTGAAAAGAGAAGACATTGAGCCAAAACCCGACCCAGACATCGAAGACACATCTAATCGTACGGCTTTCTTCTGGGCTGCTCACAACGGGAACATCGACACGGTGAAGACGCTTTTACCCCATACTGATAACATCGAAGCTCAAGATATTGAGGGCCACACGTGAGTCTGAACTCTTTTCACAGATGTTCCCTACTTTTTCTTTGTCTTTTGCCCTTTCATTTTCGACAGTGTGTGCAACAGTGAGAGAGAGAGAGAACAACCTCAAGTTCATTCAAGCTAAACCACTCGGGGTTCCGCTGACATGATGTCGACCCAGTCCACTGTCTTTGGCTGCCCATCACAGCCATAAGGGCGCCGCAGTGATTATCTTCCAGAAAATCAAGGAGGAGATAATTTCCTCCGACGAGAAAGAAATTAGTGGGTGGGCATCATCGTATATACAAAGAGCAGCTAAGAATGGTTGGGTAAATGTCCTAACATTTCTTCTCACGGAATTTAAATCGAGCTCTATTCGATACGATATCAATTTCCCAAGCGAAGTCGAAGATGAAAATAACTGGACGCCATTATGCTATGCGGCAAAAGGCGGAAACACGGAGATCATTGACGCTCTTCTTGGAGCGGGTGCTGATGCCGACCCTGCTGAGTCTGGCATAAATGACACACCACTGTGCTTAGCTGTTCAAAACAACCGAGTCGATGCTGTTAAACGCTTGCTCGAAGTTGGAGCGAGTCCGAGAAAGAAGAATCGGGAATTGATGAGACCAATAGAGCTTTCGAAAAACCCAGTGATCACCGGCATGTTGACTAATTGTGACGCAGATGGTCTAAGACTAAAGGCAGACTGCCTCGATATTGATCACAAATTCGAGGCAGTCGTTGTCGACTTTATTTTGGACAAAAGTGGCAAGACAACATTCTCCCACAGAAGTCCTACTCCTACTGTGTCAAGATTATTGGCAAGCGAGGATCCTCTACAAAATGCTAATACCGGGGCATCTTTCACTTGGATTCATCTGCCTGCAAATAACGTAAGTAGTACTACCTTTTGTTAGAAGTTTATAAGCTAATTTGATAAGATGAGATGGGCCGAGGTAATCTTAAAATTTCTTTTCTTTGTGTTTACTCTGAGAACACAACCTAGGATTCTGACAGTAGTAGGGGGTTATGGGGAGTTATTTTAGATACCGATATGAACCTGCATACAAGGTACTCAAACCTGAGCGTTGGGTAGATCGCCAGAATAAAGGCCCTGAGCACGTTCACCATGCAAGATTTATGCGTCCGTTATGTCAGCTCATTCCAGATGTTCATGGCTGTAAGCTTATGCACCCATTTTTTACCCTGCTGTAACTAGTCTGGGAAAATACCGGCTGAAATTTTGGCCACAGCTACAGTCACAAATGCACCAAAAACATCAACTACGTCTGGGGGAGAAAAGGCGCTTGTTTTGTTTGTAAGTATACGTTTTGATTTGGGAATTACAGTTGCTCAAAGCTCGTTCAGATGCCTTACCTACATTGGGAGATAGAGCCTGTAGTAGAAAGAATCAAGAAATGCGCTCAGGGCTTGAAAGGAAGACACAGGGGTAAAGGCCCAGAAGAACAAGGAACTCTAAGGAACCACACCCTAGGACATGAAAACTCGTTTCCCATACAGAAGTCTGCAGGTCGTGATCTAGAACTTTTGGAGACTTATCTTTACGATCAACACCCGTTGCACATGCGTCGAACTCTCGACCAATATTATTACCACACACTTCCAAACACCGACAAACGAGACAGAGAGCAAGTCGGACCTCGGTATCAAAAAGATCATGCAGATGAGTTGCCAAAATCCGAGAAAATTCTTACTATGGTGGATCAGCTATGGCTCTGGGTACTAATAGGAAAGAATGGCAAAGCAGATACAGTAGTAACGTGCTTCCCTACGAGAGCAAATAAGCATTCTGCATTCAAGCCCACAGAACAAACCCCGGCGTTATTGGATTCGGACCCGGAGAGTTGGACTGACGTTCCTAGCAATGTTCTCCGCTGCATTTACGAAAACCCATCTATGATACGAAGTCCGTATGATCTTGCTGGTATAATTGCGTCGGAGTGCGCAAAAGTCTATTTCAATACTGCTGATCCGAGGCAAGCCGAATTACGACTACCCACAGTTTACGAGAATGCTATCGGGGACGTCGTAGGTTCACTTTATCCCTTGCGCTGCCTCTTTGCTAATTATGTCTAGAGCACCAAAGAGACGGATCGATTCGATGAGTTTCATTCATTCATTGGAAGTCAGAAACGATTGAATGATGAGGCTCTCAAGGACGAGACAGATGCGATCCTTGAAAAACTATCTGAAAGTCAACCACACGTTGATCAAGAATTAATTGAATCCATCTCGGGAGTTCTTGGACGCCATCATGAGAGTGATCAGTTCGATTATCGTAGGGCAGTTAAGTCGCTGAAGAAGGGGAAGAGGAGCGAAATTCCCAAGATCGTGAAAGTAGTCAAAGATATACGCAACTCGGACTCTTTGAAACGAAAACTGAACTCACTGGAAATTGGCGAGGAGATTGAACAGCTGCGAAGAGTCAAAGATATCCTCGATGAGTTGAATGTCATGTTCATTCTTTCCGAAAACCAAAAACGCGTTTTGACCAGCATGGAAGCCGGTATCAACTTGATTTCGACAAATGGCCTCAGCAACAACAATGCTTACCCAGAAAAGATTTTTGGCGCCACGGAGTTGACACACTATGGTGAAGTTGAGAGCAAGGTAGAGACGAAACCCGCACTGAGTAAGAATTTGATTCTCCAAAGGTTAAGCGAGATACAACACTTACTAATTTCCAGAAGAGGAAGCAAGCAAATCCGGAAAATCAAATTACCAATCGCAAGGTAGAATATGGCAGCCTAACAGTTCGCCAATTCCAAGTATACCTCTATCCATTCTCGAACTGAACCTGCAAGAAATTCAACAAATGGTACAACGGGCAAAACGAGTGTACGACTCGGTATGTCGAGAACGCATTGTTGAACCTCTGCTCACATTCATTAGCTAAACACGCTCATCGATTTGAAACAAAAACAAAGCGGTGCAATGGAAACACGCAATTCCCGGGAAGAGCTGGAAGAGTCCGTTAAACTCACCAAAGCAGCTAAACGGCAAGCAGACGCAACCGCAAAGCAAGGAGAGACCATAATGGTCTTTACAATTGTCACAATTATGTTTGTGAGTCTAGAACTCCCCTCCCCACCCCCAAAACGACACATTTTTCAAACTAAAACCCCCAAGCTCCCGTTGTCCTTCATGGCAGCATTCTTCGCAATAAACATCAGCCAGTTTCTTAAGAGCGATAATGGCTAGGGAGGACTTGAGTTAGCTTGGTTATCTAAGATTATGTGTAGGTGTTTTATTCCAGCAACTAATTTTCGATCGAGGGTTAACTTTTGACAGTCCCCATTTCCGGTATAACAAGTATCATATTGATTCTGATTGCGTTCAATGTAGGCTGGGTCAAGGAGGTTTGGGAGGGTATAACGCGAAGGGCGGATTTGATCAAAGGGAGAAACTGGGTTTAGTATTTATGGTAGGGAAGTTCGGGTGGTGAAGGCTCAGCAAACAAAGGTAAAAACGAGTTGGGAAACGAAGTTTCTGATATGAGGATTCTCGGTGCCAAAAAATCGTACTAGGGTATTTCTCCTTTGAAAAAATGTCCATCAAGTGATGTTTATATGTCGTAAATGACCGACTTTTTGCGGCCTATGCCTGTTCATATATCATCTCCGAACATGAAACTCTCGTCTATTTTAGTTTACCTACGAAGCTACCCTCGCAAATAGCCACAATTTCGTTCGCAACGAGATCGAGGACATAAGCTATGTACCCCTCCAACCAATAACTCCAACAAAATACATTAATCTTCGTGACTGACAACTGCATACTGACTTTCCACCAAATCAAACACCTCCCCACGAGAGGTCCAGTGCAGCTGGAGTGCTTGAAAAAGAAAACTACTAGCAGATTTTCATATAAGTTTTTTAAAAAAAAATAGAGTAATCGATAAGTAAATTGGTTTCCTCAGTACAGGGAATTTTGTTCTGGCAACTTAGGGGGATATACTAGTTGTTAACACCCCCAAAATCTCTTGGTGCCTAGGTTTGTAGTCAATTACTGCCCCCCGAAGTCGAATATCTGCAGATCCAGAATGTCCAGAAATCATGTTCCATATTGGTTGGCAGTATTTGGAGATCATTTGTGGACTTTTGGAGCTCCTGGATCTGACTTTTAATACCCCGACAGAGAGCCTGAGCCGAGAAATTGGATCACGACATATTTCTGAGAGTTTCAACAAGCGCATGCGTGAAGGGATAGGGGCCTGGTTCCATTGTTTCGGTCCCAGCCGGACACGCAGCTATCACGATCTGTATCATAGTGAACCAGAGTCGATGGACAGTAAAGTAACTAAGGCACGTCGGGAGTGGGTCATACCTTGGTTCTGGGAATACCGGATCTTGTTGCAGCGCCGGCGTTGCAGAAATCCAGAAGGAGAGATACGTCACCCTTTGAATATTTCTATAATGGACATTTATCAAGTCAATGAAAGAGCATATGGATGGCGTGGAGGAGTACGTAACGGAAAAAATCGGTTAAAAGCTGAAGATCGGAAAGTACTATAACTAGTTTCGTTCCTTTGAAGCTCTTGGAAATTTGTAGATAATCTATTCTGTGAAACCGTACAGTCATTGACGTACCTCCTCACGCTTTCAAAATATGGCGAAGCGGAGCCCAACTAACGATACCATCTCCCCTTCCGCCATTAGGATCTCTATAAAATCACATTAGCACAGTCCCCAATGAGCATTGAAACTTACTGTTCAAGTACAAGGTTTCCATCTTGTGACAATGCACCATGTCCGCCATAGTAGATAATCACCAGCTGTCCCTTTTAAGAGTTTTCAACAGCGTGAGCACGAATTAATCAATTAATCAATTAATCAATTAATAATTTGATTAATGGCTTCTCATTAATCTAATTAATGATTAACACGTGGGTTGATTACATTAGATTAATTAATCTATTTTAATCATTAATTAATTGATTAATGTGAATAATATACTAACGTGGTTTACCACCGAGCGACGCATATCACCGAGCGACACACTTTCCCCTACCCTGCCACCTAAAGGGTAAAATTAAATAATCACAAGATATTATATTAATTAATCTGAATCTAAATCTAATAAACTAGAAGTATCTACAGCCTCTTAACAAGTTCATGTATTATGACCAGACTTCCTATAGGTACTACATCGTCGCCCAGACGGCTGCCCCTCCTTTTACCTACCCTCCTCAGAGCGCTTGTCGCGTCGAGCCTGTTCCTCTGCTTCCTTCTAAGCTAATACGTCCTGCGTATCCTCTACAGTAAGTACCCCCCCTTAACGGACCCGAGTCTTTTTAGCCCTCCGGCGTTTACTTAGTGCTTCATTTGCCTTGCGAAGGGTACGGACTTCGGCTGACAATAAAGTCATCTCATGAGCTAACAGCTCTGTACCCTTAGCTAATGCAGCTACTGTCTGGAAAATAGGGGTTGGCGAGCTTCCTTGATGACGTGCAATCCGATTCTTAACTAATGTCGTCTGTAAAAGAGCATCAGTTGGGTTGTGAGGAGTCTGTAAGACCCAAAGGTTGATATCGGCAGAGAGGGTCCACAATGCCATATTTCGCCCGCATATTCTCAACCAGTCGATACAACGCGCTAATAAGCTTCGGATCTTCGCACAAGGCTCTTTAGAAGTCGTAAACGCGATTAAAACGCGTCTTTTACTCTGGTCGTCGTTGAATGAATCGATATACCTAGTTCTTGCTGACGCATAGTACCCCTCGAGATTTAAGCAGGAGATTCGCTATATCTTCAACACTAGTTAGACAGGGCGCAAATCCTCTCAAATCTAGATCAAGTATATATTGAACAATCATGTCCTCCTCTAAGTCGTTCAATTTATAACAATTAGCTTTAATTTCAGGGCGATGGGTTCAGCCAGCTATTCTATGTCAAAGTGTTACTTCAGGGACCTTGTAGATCTTTGCTGTAGAGTATTTACTTAGCTTTTTAAACGTTCGAATAGCCTTAATAGCTAGAATGATTCGCGCTTCTTAGGTTTGAATTTCCATAATAAATGGTTGAAAAAACACGTCTTAAAGTTTATAAGTAGTAGGGTGGGGAAAAGTGCGTCGCTCGGTGATATGCGTCGCTCGGTGGTAAACCACGGTATATAAAGTATAATAATAAATAAAAAAGTAGTTAACGTTAAATTCCAGCTCTCTAGAGGTTTTACCCTTCCTTCATTCTCCTTATATATATGTCTTATATTCCTAACCTATTAATGATTATAAAAAGCTACTTAGAAGGTCTTACTTCAGCGCACGGCATCCCAGATTGCATCTCCAACTCCGGGTCCGACGCCACTCCGATAGCTCGGCCCTTTCTCCGAAGGTACCGGCCCGTTCACGTTTTATATTAATCACTTAATCAATTAATAATTAGGACCTCATTAATCTATGGTTAGATTAATCGGAGGCCGTTAATCTAATCTAATCTAATCATTTTTTTCGCTTGTTTTCAAGGTTGGAGCGAATGTAGTTAGTAACTTCTAAATGTGCATTATTATCGGGTGTTCTAACGGTAGAACAGCTTAGACCCAGCTGATCCCGGAATAATCTGCTGAGGTCTTTGAGCTCAGGCTCACACATGGGTGTGCCTTCATTTCTCCACCGTATCAAGTGCACGTCAACGCGTGAATATATCTCTTGAATCCCATCGGACACGGGTTGTGTAGACTGTGTGTAAAGTGGTTGAAGGAGTTCCGTCGCCTGTCTCGGAAAAGGCACACCGAAATAATATGCAATGGGCGGTATTCTTGATGGATAGTTACTTTGAGGATTATTCATGCCACCAGCGGGCTTATCCAGATGTGCCTGGGATTGGACTAAATGTTTGCACTACTTGCGCAAGTTGCGAGGTATCCGTCACCATTCCTACATGTCGTACAGAGGATGATTCTGCGTCGTATTGGGTAGATGAAACAGTGCCGTGTTACCTAGGTAGTTTAAAGAGACCGCGGTGTATTGACTGGGCGGTTCCTCAGACGGGGAGCTGCTTTGAGCCTTGTTGGAAGAAATTGGGGTTGAGTAATTGAATTCGTATTGACCTTACCGGAGGTACTGATCAGTATTATTTTTCAGGTGAGAGCAAGCATTGAGATTGACATATGAGATCGTTTACCATTCGCATTGACGCGATAGCGTCTATAGCAAGAGTCCTCGGTACGTCATTCCCAGTCCCTCCAGCTTGTCGGGACCTTAGGTATACGATGTGAATTTTGCGACTTGTGTGACTTGAAACTCGTTGATAAGTGGCCGAGCCTGCTTTGGATTCGGTCGTCAAAAGTTTTCGATGGCGTTGAGTTAGGAAAGCGTGCGATATTTTTGGTTGAGTATAGCTTCTTGGACCTCTTGTGTCTCGGGTGTCTTCCAACAACTTTCGCTTCTTAGAGTCCTATGACCTTTTGGGGAGCTGTACCTAGTTATCTAGGAGCATGAGCAATGACTACCTCGTTCACAGCGGATGTAATGAAGGGTAAGCGGCTCTCATGGAGCTAGTTCAAAACGCAAAACAGCAATAGGACCACGGGTAAAACGCCACAGCGCTCAAATAAAGGCCAAGAGTGGATGAAATACTCAATTCGTATGCAGAGGGAGTCCAAGTGTACTTGTGTAAGCGAGCAATTTTCCTTCCTCATCAACCACTCAATCGACGATTAAAGCACTCTTTTTTACCCACCCACCATTCCCATTCTTGGAGGAATATCTTCATATCTGTGTATACTCAATTCTCATTTAACTTGCGCCGACCTTACGTAGGGAGCGCTTAGCGCCTCAGGTTCTCTGGCACCACTGAGCAGTAGCATGCCCCCAGATCTGCCTACTTACCGTTCTAGGCTATTTGAAGGCTAGTCTATTGCTCAAAGCTAGCCAGAGCCCTTCGGGTGCTGGATCAGGGCACACGCAGACCCTGACCCCAGTTAAGTGACGATCGAGTATCTCTCAAGGATCCTAGTTACAAATACTACCAAAGCTATCACATACGACCATAGACTGAGGAGAATTGGGCATCCCGTCCGCTCTGCCATACACAAGCCTCAGATCGGCAGATTAGTAGTTGGGTGGGTGACCACCAGCGAATACCTGCTGTTGTATGTTTTCTCTTTTTGCCCTTTTTCTCTCTATTCCTTCTTCCCTTGCCACTATATATGGCAGTTTGAATAATCAAGAACCGAACCATGATGTCTTATAGCGACTTTTGTCTAGTGTTTTATTTATCACTTGCTAATTGATATGAGAAGGGTTTTAAAATGCACCATTTGTATCCATACGCTATGCTATTTCAAGACACATAAGTCGATGGGAAGGAAATGGATGGGAAATACTTGGGTTAGAGGATTTAATATATCGAGCGACCTGTTTAAAGTAAAGTCGGTATACTCTCTACTTTTACGCTTTTGTCTTCTAAGTTAATAAGAATAATAATTAATACTTTTGCTTCAGTTGCCCGAGAAGGTCGGAGTGACGCAGGTACGTACTGCCACAATCTTAATGTCCATCGCGAGGGCTGTACCTAACTTAACTTGTGTATATCTTCACACAAAAATCAATACACAAAACCATTGCTCGGAGTGTCATATTATCAATTAGGCTTTGCTGTTCTACGAAAGCTTCTCTCAACCATGTTGGAAATATGTATTAGATGATAAACCCATTCGCCAGCTCTCATCCCATACGCTGACCATCAAGCCAAGCGACCCCTTCACTATTCTACGTCATTTTCAATCTCTTTGCTGGATTCTCTCCATCTCCTTGATGCGAATTTCGCTTGCTAGAACCCTTCATGGCAACCCCGGACGCTCGGGACTGGTAAAGCTGATGAAGTATAGCAGGTAGAGCATCGTAGTTTTCGTCTAGCCATTCGCCAAGCTCAACAGCGGATTTCCTTGAGAGACCATGTGGTGCAATACCGGCAGCCTCATAGATATGAGCCAGGGCTTTCGCATTTTTGGTACACTTATACCTCAACTCCTCAATTTCGCGCTCTTTGTTTGGATTTATGCTAGCTTTGTTTGCGACCGCTGGGAGACCCTGTGCCGTGACTTGATTTGGCAATGGGGTAGTAGTTGATTTGGCACAGCTGACTGCAGAAGACTTTTCGAGAGACTTCACAAAGTTCGTGGGAGTTTGAGTGGCTTGAGCAAGAAGTGAAAGTGATCTGAGATCGGACGAGGGCGTTGGAGGTGCTTGCCCAATAATTTTGACTGTAGGAGGCATTCCGATTTGATTTGCAGAAGACTGAGGATTTGGCGTCATGAATGAAGACTTTCCTGGGAGAGCTTGAGGCACTGGTGGATTTGGTCTAGCGGTGGAAGGAGAGCCGAATGGGGTTACAGGATTCTGGGGTGCGCGTGCTATGGGTATTAGACGTTCAGCAGCAGTAGAGCTTCCTACTTGAGTTGGGGGAGTCTGATGAAAGGGCTCGGGGTTGATGCCAGGGAAATTGTACTTCTTGGACCGACGGTTGAACTGTCAGTATTCAGTCACGCATTGAAGCGGGTTGTAAGTATTCGTGGTGGAGATCGGTCTTTGAGTTCGATTGAACAAACAATCTAGGAGAACACCGAACTCTGAATAGTCATTGTTCGAGCTCATATTGTGCCACATCCTCCTGGAGAATCGCTTGCACGATTCCATCTCCCGCCACGAATTGCTAATTGTTTTTGTAAGAAAGAGAACTGACAATATAATTTCCACACACTTACTTCCCCGAGATATTGCATGTACGCTTCAGATCGATTTGGATTGGCTGTTCGCACCGCGTCGAAGCGCTGCAGTACGATCATGTCAAAGTGTCGTTGGGTACAATATATTGCAGCAGTGATTTCGATTCCGGGGACCTTGTTAAGGACCTTGGACCGGATCTGGTCGAGGACGGAAAAGTATGGCATGGCTGCAGCAATTTTGGGAGAAGGTGAGGTTGAATCGTGTTGGTATTTTTATGCTGATAACAAGATATAATTCACCACTCGCTGGGGTCCATGCCGCTTTTAGCCCACCTGTCGAGAGAGACGTGGATTCAAGATCCAATTGTCGAGGTAAGTTATACATTCTGCGCCTTATTCGGGATGGTGTCGAAGAGTTACATTTTAATGTGAGAACAGAGA
Source organism: Hymenoscyphus scutula (assembly GCA_001399465.1). Lineage (NCBI taxonomy): Eukaryota > Fungi > Ascomycota > Leotiomycetes > Helotiales > Helotiaceae > Hymenoscyphus > Hymenoscyphus scutula. The sequence goes on along the minus strand of LKTO01000048.1, from coordinate 53,286 downwards.
GGGCAGAGTAGCTACGCATGTCCATTACGACTTGTATAATTTGGTTGGTTAACCTAAATTTGCAAGCAGACTCTCCTAGAACAATCAAATCAATTGCACCTGTGAAACGGTAAATACTTGATTTTTTCCAGCGCTCTGGCTTCTCGCGAGTAATTTTGCACAATAGTCAGAGTTACCAAGCCTGCCACTTAAAACCATAAAGATGTGACAAGTATGAAATGTGGGAGGTTTGACTTGCTCCTTCTATTCAAAGTAACCACCCAAAACAATAGTTACCGAAAATCATTGACGCAACCTCGCATCTTAGCACATCCATTCTCAATGCGCCAGCGAAGAAAATATCCAATAAATATAAAATTAATGTGGTCTTAATTTGCGGCCAGCCTGCTCATGCTACCTTAGATGCCATACTGTCATCCATATGTTGACTTGTGTACTTATGTTAAGCGAGAACAGGAGCGCCGAAACCCAAACCCAAACCCGATTTCTCTGATCCTATCCACTCCAACGCAAGAGCCAATAGTAGAGTCAAGACGATCAAGACATCGCCATGACCATCAATGCTATCGTTTCGTGGCGGCTGTCTGTGCGAATTATCTCGAAACAAGTGCCGTTTCGTTTCAACTACATAGTCCAACACCCTCCCTCTCACCACCATTCCTCGAAAGTTTCTCCCAACTACAATTAATCCATCACTCCAAGTCAAAAACTCACACAAACTCCAAAATGCCGAACCCCCTCGCAGAGAAAGAACAACAGCCCTTCCTAAAATACACAGACATCGAAGAATCGCAACCCCCCACCACCTCCACCCAGAATATCTCCCAAACCCGAAACGCAAAAATCATGTCCCACGCCATCGTAATAATCCTCACCTCCCTAATCTGGTCCCTCCTCATCTCCCACAACACCCCCACTCGTCACTACGGATCCCCAACCTACACCCCCAACACCCCGCGCCAAAACATAACCACAAACGCCCACTACCTCTCCTGCGGAAACACCACCACCGAAGCCCTCTACGCAAACTGCATCTACTCCCTCCTCCACAACGCCTGGGTGCCACCCGCCTGCGACGCCCCTGAATTCCTCGCCGAGTACCTAGATGATGGATCCTGGGGCGCCTTCGAGGATGAGAACATGACTATCCCCTTGAAGGCCGAGGAGTTGGGATTTAGGGACGTGTATTATACTAGTGCTAGGGATCATGCGAATCATTGTGGGATGATGTGGAAGTTGCAGTTTTGGGCTTTGTTTGAGGAGTGGGGTGCTTTGGATAGTATTATTGCGAGGCCCGGACATACGGATCATTGTGCCCAGTTTTTGATCGATCAGGCTACTTCTGAGAGACATGTGACGAGGGTGGAGGTAGACTTTGCCGGGTGTTGGGTTAGGAATTGGAAGTAGAGTGAACACCTCAGCGCTGTTTTGGGTGGTTATTTTACATAAATTGAACAGTTAATACGCTCGAATGAAGCTTAGATCCGAGAAACGGTGACACCGCGAGGACTGCTCGCGACCCAGAAACCTTTGAATTGTCATGACAACGAGAATCGTGGAAAGAAATTTCGGACATTGGGCGAAAAAGATAATTGCAATAAATTACGAATTTTTATTCATTAAATCATTATTCGTAAACTCCCTCTCCTCCAACAAAAATATATACAGAAAAGAAGAAAACTACCATTAAACAACAGTAACTTTTCCAGTCAACTTCAAGTCTCTCGAACTGAATCCAACAGAGATGCCAAACTCCCCAGATGGAATGACCCAGTCTTGGGTAAAAACATCCCAGTAACTCAAGTCTCTTCTCATCAAGTTGAAAGAGACAGTCTCGCTAGCACCAGCCTCAAGCTTGACCTTCTCGAATCCTCTCAATTGCTTTGGTGGTGTCCCAGCCGGTGCGGACTCCGGAAGAGAGACATACAATTGAGGAACCTCAGCACCGGCAACGGATCCAGTGTTGGTAAGAGTAACAGTGACATTATACAAACACTCCCAAAGAGCGGTGTTTCCACCAGGGTGAATAGGTTGAGCTGGGGCAGCGGCAGTGATGGACTCGCTGACGGCGTTAATTTGAAGATCAGCAACCGAGAAGGTGGTGTAGGAAAGACCGAAACCGAATTCATAACGGACGCTCATGTTTTGGGCATCGAAGTAGCGGTAATCAATCTCCAACTTCTCCTCGAACCAAGCTTGCCAGTCGTCCTTTCCGGTGGTGTTGACTGCGGTGGTTGGGAGACCGTTATAATCATCATTTTCGAGAGCGATGGTGTATGGCAGCTTTCCAGATGGGTTGACCTCACCGTAAAGGAGATCAACGAGGGAGTTCCCGGATTCTTGACCAGCGTAATGGGCGGCGAGAATAGCGGTGACATTGGGGTGGTCAGCAAATGGAAGGTTGTTGATGCCAGAGGAGTGAGTGATGACGACAGTGTTTGGGCAGTACGCCGCAACACTCTCAACGACTTCATTGCCCATCCAATCAGAGTCCAAGGAGAGACGATCAGCTGCTTCTTCGGCCCAGGTCTTCAAGAAAACAAGGCAAACATCTGGGGTAGTTGGGATAACCAAGGTGGAAATGTTGGTGGTGGCAATGAGGGTGTTGTTCAAGAAAGCCTGGATGATAGCACCATCTTCTTTTGCTTTAGCCTTGAGAGCATCCAAAGGAGTAACGATGTATGTCAAACGACCGGTTCCAGATCCACCACCTGCAACAAGAGTTCCATACTCATAGTTGACTTGATTGAGATATCCTTGGGTGATGTCACCAGCATCGTTACCGAAGACACCGATTGAGAGTGGCTTCTTGAGAGGAAGAGTGTTGTTGACGTTCTTCAACAAGATTGTGGCAGTGGCTCCGAGCTCGCGGATCACAGCTGCGTGGTCACCACGGACGTCTCGGGAACGGCTGGTTTCATCCAATTCAAAGTCTCTGAACCATGTCTTCTTTGGCGAGAAAGTATTGAGATCAGCGCTGGATGGATCAACAGAGGGGAAATCTTTGTCTTGGCCAAGGAAATAATATGGGGTCATGATTCTAATGACCATGTCATCAACTCGAGTAACGTCGAGGGTACCGTTGCTGACTGCAGTGCTGACATTGGCGTTGAAGTTTCCGTTGGGGTACAGCATTCCGTACAAACCAAGTCCTCCAGGCATATCCATATCGAGACCTGCTTCAATAGAAGCAACACCACTGTGAGTTCCACCCCAATCGGACATGACATATCCTTGGAATCCGAGCTCTTCCTTCAAGAGACCATTCAAGGCCTTTGAGTTTTGGCAAGCTTGAGAGCCGTTGATTCTTTGGTAACTGCACATGATACTGGCAACACCGGCGTGGACGGCATTGGCAAAAGGCCACAAGTATAATTCGTGCATTGTTCGATCATCAATGTTTGCAGAGATGGCTTCTTGGATGACCTCTTCGGTTCCGGTAACGACAGTTGGGTTACGTTGTGTCTCTTGCTCGTTTCCGATGAAATGCTTTGCGGTGGCTTGTACCCCAACGCTTTGGATTCCAAGAATTGATTCCTCCATCGCGACACCGGTGAGATATGGATCGGGGGAGAAGCCCTCCCAGTTACGCCCAGCATAGGCAGATCTACCTAATGGGCCAGCGACGGGTCTTATTTATTAGACTGGGTATGTGTGATGGTGGGCTGTGGAACTTACGTGAGTGCGATCTGAGATCCTTTGCCTCTGAATTCCTCTCCCAGGGCAACACCACGCTTGAACATCAAGTCGCGGTCCCAAGATGAAGCGGTACTAACACCGGCTGGGAAAACGCTTGCATAATCCGCAACACGGATAGATAGTGGTCCATCTTGCAGACAAAGTCCACTGAATCCAAGACGTGGGATAGCGACGATATTTCCGACGCAGGGACCCGGAGTTCCAGTAACCATATCATTCTTTTCTTCAGGTGTAAGCTGGGCAACGAATGCCTTTGCCTTGACTAAAGCTTCTTCCCAACCACCGATACCAGTTGCATTGGCTAGTAAAATGTTAGCTATTAGAATATGAGGAAGCTGTGAAGGAACATACGTGATGGATAGACCGGTGGTGAGTGTCCATATTGGCCCAAGATGGTTGTGTTAAGGGGTTGTACAACGGCGGAAGCAGTGGCAGCGAGTGCTGCCAATTGAAGGAATGATGAAAGCATCTTGAGAAACTTCAATTGGTAGTTGATGGATGAAGGATGCTCATCCAAGGAGGGAATTGCTTCCCTATTTGTATCTCGTTGGATATGTAACTACGGGGGGAAAAAAAGGAATCAGGGTACACTACACCGTCACCGGCGAGACAGCGGGCAAAGCGGAACAGAAACATATTGGTTAAAGTGGGATCGATCAGAGGACAATTGATGGGATTCCCTTAAAAATTGCCCGAAAAACATGGATCGTCGAATGATTCCGCTCGAAATCCTCGCTACCACTTTTTACACCCAGAGCTAGAGCTTGGAGCTTGCCTTGATATACCCGATGAGCAGCCGACTTGGAATTGCATGAACCACTCAAGGGGGGGATGGAGGTGGGTCCAAATCCCAAAGTAATGAGATCTGGAGTAGAATTTCCCCACCTCCGCTCCCTTCCAACCCCCAGCAGTGGAGATGTGGGGAATCGTGGCAACCCCGGGCTGGGAGAACATCGGAATCTGCAAGTATGGAGCTACACGGGAGGAGAAAAAGGACCGATGATGTACTTAAATATAAGTAAACCTGGAAGGGCTTCCCCGCCAATGTCTACCCCGCCCATACCTTTAGGTGACCCGTTAAAAATAAAATAAAGAGCGAGGAAGAACGAAGGTTTCCCCAGTCTACGAACCGACCCGGCCGAGGTTTAAGCATGGTGGAGAAGCAATGAAATCATGGGCTTCAGAGAGATCAGCAGGTCTCTTCGGGTTACTTGTAGTTGAACTCCAAGAGCCTGTTTTAGTGGTGTGAAAAAAAGTTGTATGGGTCAGAACAAAACCTAGTCCCCTCATTGTGGCTGGAATATGACAGCTAGCATGACAGGTTGGAGTGCAAATCAAGAGTTTGTAGTACAGTTAAAGGAAGCTTGGTGCTTCCCAACTGACCTTAACTATCCTAATTAACTTCATGCTTTGAAAATGGCACAATAACAAGACAGTAAAAGTAAAGCAAAGTGTGGTATAGATGAAATGAACTGCAAAATGCAAGACGCATCGAATAAGTGCCTCCGTCACCGTCTACGGAGCAGGACCTTGGAGTTGATGGAATGATGGGCCCATATTCATGGACCAGCCCATCATCCATCCCATGCTTGCCATGTCTTGGCCATCCCAGCCCACACAACCCAGGAACGGCTTTTCATTCCGAGTCATCAACAACCCGTCGACGATGCCGATTTGATTCGGAATGACTCGGGAGTGGGGGAGGTTCTTGCCCGTCGAAAAGTCGAAAAGCAAACTTGACGTACCAAGATCACCTTGGCCACCAAAATCGGGACGAGGACGGGCCGTAGACCAACCGCATCAAGCAAAACACAGATCCGATTTGAAAGCAGAAAAAAATGACATAGCTCCATTTTTCAGAGGCTGGTTGGAGAAGCTCCCACGCCGTCTACTTCGGCATTGTCCGCTGTCAAGTGAAAAGTGGAAAGACAGAAGATGGAGAAGGGGACGCATCCCACACATCCCACACACACCGTACTGTTTGTTCCCCGCCTCGCTCGCAGCAGCCATGGCAAAAGTGTTAGCCGGATCCATGAAGTCGATATCCACCATCCGGCCTTTGTTGATGGGACTCTCTCCGAAGAATAAGGCCGTGGGTTCGAAGGTGACGAGGTTCATATGCAGTTGATTGCTGCATCGTGGGCTGAGCGAGCATTGTGGAATGGAGGTGACATTCTGGCGATAATTTGCAGCGGCGCTTCCGGATGGCAACTGTAAGGACACTTGAGTCAAGTTAGCCAAGTCTAGAAGAGAGAGAGGAAGGGACCATTTAGGTGTCAACCTTAATTTGCAGAAATATAAAAGTATTTGCTAGTAAGTACTGTACGGTACAGTAGCAGTTGGTAGCTGCTTGCTTGTTGGGTTGACCTTGTTGGTGTGAAATCCGGAAAACGAAAGCGACGGGCACGAGATTTGGGTCGCGAGGTTCAACCGGTCCCCCCCCCCCCATTTCTTTCCATCGCCTCCACAACACCACGAGATCTCCAGGATCCCCACAACTTTATTTTCCCCCAACTTTTCCCTCTCCAAGCCTCCAACAAGACACCCACAATATCGCCGAATGATGACAAAGTTCCTCTCGGTAGTCAATGTGGCGAGCCTCCTGCGGATTTGCTCTCCCGCTCTCACGAGAGAGACAGGTATTCTGGAGTCTCCCATAAATCCTTTTTCTTTTCTGCAATCGCAGAAGCATCATGTACTGATCTGTCTTGAAGAGAGCCTCCAACCCCTCCCTCGATCGCGATGAATTGTTCCAAAATAAATGCGAAATCCGGTGTCTTTCCCCAAAACCTCCATTCGAACGCGGGCCTAGAATCCTCTTACCATCCAAGCAAGGCCTTGTTAAGGACTTTGTCCTCCACCTGAACGCACTGTGGATGGTGATGGTCATATCCAGTTGAGATGGCGTTTCCGTGGAGAGGCTGTTACAAATTGCTTTTCCGGACATGGTACGACCACGTCGAAACTCCACCGGTGCACCATCGACAGCAATCTTGGAAGTTTGACAACAATGGGTTGAAGAGTACCGGTCGTGCACCCACAGGAAGTTTGCTTTTTTATACCATGGCTGCCGGGCTTTGTTCCATATTGGTGGGTTCCTCGTCTCCTTTCTCCATGATCCTAAGAATTTTACCTATGAGCTTTGGGATATCAGGAAGGCATTTGGGAGTATCGAGTGATAGAAGGTCCGCGAGAAGGAAAAAACCGAGGGGTTGAATGGCCGATTTGATCGAAAACACCCCATGGGATTGAGCCATTGTTTGCACCTCAAGACAACAGGACAAGAGAAAAAATCTCGGTACTGCTGCGGAACCTCTTTTTATGATATTACACACCGAGGTCATCTTTAAGACCCAAGATTATCAAACATATACATTGTTTTGTTGATTAATCTTTCTTCAACCACCTCTAGCCAGGGTCTTCTGCAAGTGCGGGCTTTGCGGGGTTTTGCGGACAGGGCTTACAGCCACAACTCTATCACATTTTAGCATGTCCATAGATTATTAATTTACCAGCCCCTAATCAAATCATCTATCACTAGATTTTTCCATACACATTTACGACCGTGTCAGGAATGAGGAGCGATATTTCAAGTTTTTATGTTCTCCAACCCTCAAACACGTTTTGCTTAGTACTCACAATGCACTGAACTCCCACAGCTTCGCGGATTAGAAAGCCACCAGCATTTCAATGCTTCCACTTAATTTTAAAGCCTATATATAAGTACGCTGGTTCCCCTTTGTCTTTAGATCTTTATTTTCCCATCAAAACACATCAATCTCAGACTCTTCTTGCAATCCGAAGCTTTATCACTCTCCAACCACCCAAAAGCAGACCTGAAAATACCCCAAAATGGCCAAAGGCGCAATTGTCGAAATGCTCATTCGTAATGGGTACGTAATAGCTTCCTCCTCCATGTCCATTTGCTAACATTTCCAGCAAATTTGCCTCAACATATCAATCACCCCCAGGTCTTCTCCAAATGGCATCCGCCATGCGAGGCTCAGGAGCTGGGGTCGTCGTAATTTCTTGCTCTGATCCACGACTTAATCCCTACCAAATCTTGGGTATTGATCCAACTCTGAGTATGTCCACTTCTGGTACCACTCGCTCGTCTGGAGGCTGATATATTTCAGAGGCTACCATGATTAGGAATGCTGGCGGAAGGGTATTTGATTCGATCCGAACCTTGACTGCCTTGCAAACAATTGGTGCTCCTGGAACGATCGCGGTAATGCATCATACAGGTACGTGGACCAAACACGATTCAAATACTTAGAACTAATGCACTATAGACTGTGGTATGACCCACTTCCACGATGCGGATTTCAAGAAAGCTCTTACTGAGCTTGCTCCTGAGGAGAAAAGTACTATTGGAGAAATGAAGTTTGGAGAGATCAAGAATAGGTATAGGTCAATGCGCTCCTCCACCAAAACACGCGAAGCTAATGAATTGTCTGTAGCGTCGAAGAGAGTGTTCGAGAGGACATGGCTATCCTCAAAACTTCTCCACTCATCAAGAAGACGACTCAGATTGTTGGACTTGCCTATGATATCAAGACCGGCATTCTTACGGAAGTCTCTGATGGTACGGAGAGCAAAAGCGAGTTGTGATGGGTTCATGTACCTCTTTTCTTTTTTTTTTGTAATGATAGCATCTTAAAAATCTACACTTTTCATTGAGGCACATGACTTTCTACTACAAGGGTACCTGCATATCGCTGACAAAGTTGAGGCAGGGGACTCGATTGGTGAGTTTTGATTGCGCACACGATAGCGCTATCGAGCTTTGGAAATCTTGAGGTCGCTTTTCAAAGTCCTCTTTCCAATACTTCCAGGTCTTCAAACTCCCAACGATTAACCTTACAAATTCGAGACCGTTTGATATCACTTCTTTTTCAATGCCTTTACTAAAAATAGCCTCCAGAGCCTCTCACAAGTCGGCCGTCGCCCATTCGCTGTTTCAAACTCGAAGTGACCATCGAGAAAGATCGATAACCCATTATGAATGAGCCAAGCGCACCTCCCCTGGCCCTTAACTCGTGTATCTCCTGTAAACAAGGGAAGCGAAAATGTAACAGAGCAAGACCCGTGTGCTCTACTTGTTCCAGGTAAGCTGTTCCCCGCCCTTGCCAATTTCTCCCAGCTCAAACACAAATAGGGTTGGGAGATCATGTACATACGAAGAAGATCTCCCCAGTCCTTCCTCCTCGGCCGGACCAAGCCAACCCATCTTCGGCTGGCCAGGACCCAGTATCGCAAATCCACCAGATACTTCCAGACCGCGCATATTTTCACACCACCTCAATGTCGACCCCTTCTTACACGATTCCCTCCGTGCTCAAACCGTCAACATCGGTCTAAGCCAAGAAGCCATGAAAATCCTTGGAAAAGAAGAAGATGTCCGTATCCTCGCTGAAAACTACCTCTCAACTATGTGGAAGCGCTTCCCAATAATCTGTCGCGTGATGTTCAGAGGCCAGCTTCCAACCATCTACACGGATCCCAAAGCAGATTTCCTCGTTCTCCTTCTGTCCATCCATTTAATTATGCAGACTCCTGAGCCGGGAAGTCTTAGGATGCAGAGCTCGCTGTATGTGAGTATTAAAACTAGTATTGCGTTGCTTGAGGCGACTGGGTTTTTGAGTGTTAGGGTACTGCAAGCCAGGTTGCTCGTTTGCTTTTATGAGGTTGGCCATGCGATTGGGGTTGCTGCTAGTGTTTCTATTGCGGGGTGTGGGAGGATTATACAGGCGTTGGGGCTAGAAAAGAAGGGGTTTCAGAAGGTGGAGGGCTTAGATGATGAGGGGTTATTGGGGAGTGAGGAGCAGAAGAGGGTTAGGTGGGCTACTATACTTTTGGACCGGTGAGTCTTCGCCCATTGTCGAAACCTAGTTGTTTCGGTTCGACAATGTTGACAATACTGTACAGTTTCATAAATCTCCGAGATGGCTATGCCATTTTCGCAACCGAAGACCCTCGCTCAAGTGATCATTTACCAGTAGATGAGAGGATCATGTCTCTCAGTGTTTGTCTTCTCCCACAAAGCATGAAGTCACTGCTAACAATTCCCAGACAATGAGCGCAGAGCAACCACTCACACTTGCCACCCCTTCAGATCAAAGAGTCGGTCCCTTCGCGCGAGAATGTCAGATCTCCTACTTAGCAGGTCGCGTCCTCCGGCACGTCCTAGAACCAACACAAGACGAGAAATTCCACTTCGAAGAAGCATTACAACTTGAAAGAACACTATTAACATTCATGCCCCTCCTCATCGAAGAAGGTCGAGAGACTATACTCTTTTGCGCTGCAGTTGGAATTTGCACTTGGTCTCTTTCCCTCCCCCTTTCCAATTTCGCCTCTACTTACAATGCATCAGTTCACTTTTCACCCTCTACAATTCGTCCCTGGCCTCCGTACCACCACCAACACCGGAAAATCGGACTCATTTACTGAACTCCATTGAATCGTGTGCGAGTCGCATCTTTGGCTTTTCCAATGCACTTTTCTCCGTTCCGGAAAGTGTGGAATCAAGTGTCATGGTGAATTCCCTTTTATTCCCTCCCAACATACGACCGGAAAAGAAAACACTGACACCGAGAGTTTTTGCAGTCACCTTTCACTTCTTATAGTCAATACCAGGCTGCACTTGTAATGTTGAGATTCTGGAAGGAGACGGGCAAGGAGGTTTACAGGGAGAGAATGGAGGTTTTGAGGATGGTATTGGGGAGTTTTGGGAGGAGGTGGGTCGGTGCTGGTTAGTGGTTTTTTATTTTATTTTTTTCTTCTGGTTTGGGTTTAGAGAAGGGAGGGGATGGGATGGGGATCGCTTACTAATTAAGAGATAGGTAACTATTTGAGGAAACTTGATGAGAGGATTGCGGGGTGGTCGGATGAGGATGCCAGTCGCTCTAGTTTCTTTTAAGACGTCTCTTTGGTAAAGTCAAACGTTAGTTTTTGATTCTTCTTGATAAATTGTACAGTATCTGTATCTTATCACCGGATTAATAAAGAAGAAAAAGGGCATGGATCCGCGACGGGGGTGCGAAAGTCATTAGTAAATATCTATCAAGAGTCCTCTTACTTTTGTTCATCAATATTCGTCTGTGCTAAAGTGCCGAGAGTTCGGTAAATGTTTCGCTTTACTGCCGCGGGAATCGCATTTGGGTAAATTCCTTGCAGTACCAGATAATTGAGGGATCCCAGACATACTTCCAGATTAATTTAACTAGCGACACTAAGATATGAGCGAGACCAAAAGTCATCAATATATCCCCGCGTTTCATCCCCTCTCCCTTGACCCGAAATATATGTTCATTGGGCTTCTCGTAAGCAACTTTTCCCAACCAATACTTCCTAGATTGAGGATCAGCGTCTCCCAGTCGGCAGATAGTATCGTGTGTTACAAACTAGGATTTATTATCGAAGAATTAATCTCGATATGGGAGTTGCAGAGGAGTAAAGTGGTATAAGATTGTACTTGTTCGCTGAATGCAGTGCCGCTTGCAGAAGTCATCTCATCCCGAAAGATTTCGTGTCACAATTCTTGTTTGCTGAGATGATTTATACAGGTCTCATTCTAAGTTTTTGTCTCCTCGGTGGAGTGGCAGCAGGGCCTGTGGAAAAGAGAGGTTTCAGTCTCAATCGGTAACATATTCCACTGCATCTATCGCTTGCGCATCAGTATTGACTTATCGTGTTTTCAAAAGAGCCCCAGGACTGTATCCTCTCGACAATACAGACAAGCTCGAAGAGTCAAGTTTGGCCAAGTTCGAGGCATGGCTTGCAAAGAATCCTAATAAATCCGGCTGTACTCTTGAGAATGCTGTCAGGAGACAGGAGTGGTAAGTCATACACGCTCCCCCTCCAGTTCGCATTGGGACAACCTCGCTAAACGTCAAAATAGGGGTGATCTTTCCGAGAAACAAAGAAAGGAATACATCGCAGCAGTACTTTGCTTGCAGAAGTTGCCTCCAAAGTCACCGAGAGATAAATTTCCTGGTGCCTTGAATCGATTCGATGATTTCGTAGCCACACACGAGTCCATGGCTTTCGAACTTCACTCCACCGTAAGCCCACGTTCTGGGATCTAGAAGGAACTCATTGTTAACAATTCTGTCCGCAGCCACATTTATTTACAGCACATCGATTGTATATCTGGGCATACGAGAAAGCTCTCCGAGACGAATGTGGCTATACTGGATACCAGCCAGTACGTATTGCGAAATACTTTACGTTCTTCACAACAAGTCTAACTAAAGTTTGTTCTGTAGTACTGGAACTGGGGTCGTTACGCGGCAGATCCCGTCAACTCCGTTCTGTTCAATGGAAATGATTCAAGTATGGGTGGAAATGGTGGCCCAGATCCCTACCCAGGAATCCCCTCGATGAGTTTCAATCCTCCCTATGACATGATTCCCTCCGCAGGGGGTGGTGGCTGTGTCACCACCGGTCCATTCAAGGAGTAAGAAAACAGTTTTACCTCCCGTCAAAGAGACGTGGGCTAATATTACGCAGTATGGTTGTTAGTCTTGGACCATTTTCAAAAATCGTCAGTAATATACCATCGAACCCCCAAGCCGATAACTTCGGATCCAACCCCAGATGTCTACGCCGAGATGTCAACATACACTCCGCAGCAGTGACGTTTGACAATTACACATACTCTCTCATCACCGAGAATCCCACAATTGATAGCTTCCAAGCCAACATGCTCGGAAACAAGGCCAAAAATGACTGGGGCGTTCACATGGGTGGACATTATACAATTGGTGGTGATCCTGGTGGGGTACGTAACTATAGAGTATGAAACTTCCTGTTTCCATGCTGACCGAATTCCTCAACAGGACTTCTTTTCGTCCCCGGGTGATCCGGTATTTTATTTCCATCACGGAATGGTCGATCGGATATGGTGGATCTGGCAGATGCAAGACCCGGACAATCGCATGAATGTTCTCGCTGAGAATCCTCCGAAAAATGATACTGTGGATCTCAAATGGACTGCTCCGCCGACAAAGACGTGGGATTTGATGAACAATATTGGTGGGATGAATGGGGAGCTTTGTTATATTTATGTTTAGACAGTGGAAATATCATAGGAGGTTAATGTTCTTGATTTTACATGGTTTCATCTATACTTAGATTTCGACCTTGACCTAGCATTTGAAGAATTGTGTCTTCCTGCAAATTAAATGGCATAAACAGACTACCTTAAGCAACAATCTTGTTCTCAGACCCAAGTAGGGCAGTCAAAGTCGTAGCGTTGGGAAAAATTTGAAAGATCACAGATTATATGCCATGTTCTTTAGAATGGCCCCTTCCAAGGACCATTCTGAGTGCAATGGCCTTAAATTATGGTAAATTAATCAAGAAAATAGAGTAGAACAACTAAGAAGGCTAAGCATAAATGCATTTCAAATATTCTAAAGTATATACTAACATTAGTCGCTGTGTAGACTTTCATTTTGAGGCATCTCCGGTCTAGACATGACAACTGAATGTTTAGGTTTTCAAGTTATAAAGCAAAAGAACGTAGACGTGACAAGACGTGAGGGAGAGTCTGCCTAGCTCGAGGTCTTGGATAGAGATATTCCATTGCTACCACTGAGGTAATACACTGCGCCATGCGGCTGACAGGACATTCAATTAGCCCATTTGTTTTTATTCACGTTGCGAAACACATCACCTTCACTTTCACATCACCTTCACCTTCACATCACCTTCACCTTCACATCACCTTCACCTTCACATCACCTTCACCTTCACATCACCTTCACCTTCACATCACCTTCACCTTCACATCACCTTCACCTTCACATCCCACCCACTACAGCAACCCGCAGTCTAAAGCGGCACTGAATATTTCTGGTTCTGATCATTTTAAGCTGCCAACACTTCTCGACAACTTCCAACTTGCAACAAATCTCCAGCAAGAAGGCATCACCAACAAAACACCCCAATACCGTCTCTCTGGTCATCAGATTCTACAATGGAAGAGGAAATCGAGATCACAATTGGCGACGTCCAGTTTCTCTTGATTGAAAACAAAGTCTGAAGCCTCCAAATATTCACTCTTACCGTATTAACACTCTAATAGAACTTCCTCCAATTTGAAAACAACGATATCGTTCTCGCCCCTGTCTACTTGACTAAAGCTGGTCAATGTATTTTCAGATCCGCTCTCCGCGAATTTCGTGACACAATTCTCGAAAAGGACGTCTTTCGGCCCGAATTTTTTGCTAATGTTGTATTTTATGGCAGCGAGAAGGATCACTTGAAGATAGAGCCCGATGCCTTCGAGGAGCTGGCTGCATGGAATACCAAGACGCATACATTCATCAAAGGCAACCTTGAAATTCAAGCTGCCCCTGGGCCCTATGTGTTTACAAGAGGGCGAACTTGGCAGCCGTGGAGAGTATATATCGATTTCAATGGCACATTTAGGTGTACATTCAAGCCTTCCAAGGATTCAGGGAAATAAGTAGCCCAAGTCTGACATTTCAGCGACTGAAGCTAACTGCAATGCACATTAGTCACGCTTGATACACCCGAGGCTGGCCTTAATGGAAGATTCGCCGTGCCCTCTCGCTGTTACTTCAACCCTTCGAAGTCTCGTCCATTGGACGGCGCATGAATAAGCGTCAAGGACAACATTGACATCGCGCATCATAAGACCACCTTGTGCAACCGTTCATGGCAGCGACTCTACCCTGAAAAGACCAAGCATGCAGCTTGCGTTCAAGTCCTAATAGATGCTGGTGCAATCATCGTAGGTAAAGCAAAGCTACAGGCCATGATAATGCCAGAGGAACCCTTGGAGTGTATCAAATTCACCGCTCCTTTCAACCCTCGCTGTGATGGATATCAGGTGCCATCGGGAAGCAGTCATGGAAGTGCGGCAGCCATCGGCTCCTATGAATGGCTTGATTTCTCAATTGGATCCGACAGTGCGTACCACTCAAATATGAACGCATAGCTCAAGGCCGACTAACATTATCTCAGCTAACGGCAGTGGTCGTAAACCCGCACACTATAATGGATGCTTTACAATCCGACCATCGACAGGAATTATGAATACTGATGGGGTCTTCGGCCAGTTTGCGTAAGTGTCGATTTCTGAAGGACCTATGATATGTCTCTTATTTCATATCTTAGGAAATTTGACATGCCCGTGTTCTTCGGAAGGGATCTTTCCAGGTTCTCTGATTTCATCACAGTATGGTACGGGAGCTCACCCATGCTTCGTACACCATCTAAGGTTAGTATCAATGCTGATATATCGAAATTCAACCAATTAATTCTTTCTCTAGCTGCCGGTCAAGATTCTCTATCCCTCTGATTATCTGCCGACCCCAAAATTCAGCACAGACCGCCCTCATTGAAAAGTTTATCGGGAGCCTCGAATCTACATTGCAAGTTACTAGGACTCATATCTCTCGCCGATTTGTGGAAGGAGCAATGTCCAGATGGTCCAGAAAATGCCGATCTTGCGCAATATCTCGAGCTCGTAAGCCCACACTATGATACGCGTGGGTAACTCAAGCTGACTGTTACTTCAGACAGGAAGTTATCCGTACTACCATGATGCATACTATGACTTGGAAGACTTTAGGAATGACTATGCTAAGAAATATGGAAAGCCGCCTTTTACGCACAGGGCTATGCAATGGCAATGGTGAGCAATCTTCATGAACAGTTCACTTGCAGCTCAACATTTTTTAACATGTTCTACTTAGGGATGTGGCGAAGAAAATATCACTTGAAGAACGCGATATGTACTGGCGCCGGTCAGAACTTTATCGACATTGGCTTCTCAACCAAGTGTTTGAAGCACGCAAACAGGACTCTATTACAATCATGATTCTCCCAATTGAGGTCGGAAAGCCAAACTATCGTGATGCAAAACTACCGTGAGTCATACCTTCGGAAATCTACACCTCTATTACTCATCAGATCTTGCAGACCATACTATATCTTAAGTGGTTACTCTTCATTGAATATGTCACCAATGATGCGAGCTCCGGAAGTCACAGAAATTGGTAATTTACTTCTTTTAAAAGGGTTCCAATATTGCTAATAAAATACTGTAGTTGGTGAGATACAATATGATTCCATCGTCACTAAGAGGGAGGAGCCATTGCCTATCGCGGTTTCCGTCATAGGGTCGCCAGGTTTGTCCCCTTCATTGTGTATTAATTAGACCTAACCAGGTGTCAAACAGGGACGGACCTCATTCTTGTCAACTTGGTAGAAGAAGGTATGAAAGCAGGGGGTATGCCGACTTTGCTCAAAACGGGTCGCTCGATATATTGACCCCCAAAGATTGACAGCAACGACAGGAAAGCATTTTGGTGCTATGTCTACTTTACCTGTACTCAAGACATGAATTAAAATTACTCACTCTTTTGTTTTTAAATTTTGAAATTCTACTTGTGTCTCAAAAGCTTCTTTCTAGAGTCTCAAGATAATCTGCGTCCGCGATGCCCGGGGAAAGATGGATCCATTATAGCAACGTAAACATTATCAGTGGCTCTCAAGTATTTTTTTCTCCTGAGCGTGTCTAACTAAAACGATGTTCTCTAGCCATCTTCTCTGACTGCCTGACTGACTGAGATAGTTAAGAAAAGGCTCAGGCGAAAACAGAGAGAAAGGCGGTAGGACCTTAAGTGCCTGTGTAACTTGAGCCACCACCACAAGATTAATCTGACGTTGGGCGCCCCCTAACTATACTATATCCATTGCCTTATCCTTGCAGAAAAACAGCTGAAAAAGATCAAAAATTGCAATAAAGGTCGACACACAAGAGTATCCTGTTATGAAATCCTCGGTTCGCTCGTATGGTATGTCTCAACGACCGATTGATTTTCTAACCAGTTGATGCAACCAGACTCCAATGGTGCTATTTCTACGCGGATTCCCGGTTGTTGGATGTTATTGGAGACATCACGGAAGCATGTGTTGGGGCAAATCCGCAAACTGAGAGTGATCCCCAATGTTCCAGTCTTCGGTTCCATCAGGCCAACATCACAGGGCAGTAAATGTCGGAACTACCATGCAACTCCGTGCAAGTTGATATTGATATTTTGCTATTTTCTAGTTGCTCAAATCAATTATTTGTAATAAACCGTGTACGGAAAACCCCTATTCCTCCAACCCAAATATCTCCCATCCATTCATCTCTCCCTCTTCCCCTAAATTGCCAAACCCCACCCCAACATCTCACCCCTCCAAAGATCAAAACAACACCAAGACAGCCACATACGACCACAGACTGAGGAGAATTGGGCATTGTCCTCTACCCACGGTCACCTCAGCCTCCTAGCGAGAACCAGACCCATAGTCCTGTTGCCACCCGGGTTAAATTCCCGACAGGGGCGTCCCGTATAAGGCGGACACCACTGATACCCAACCCAGAGGGCAGATTTCCAACCACGGGGCGGATTCCCAACTAAAGGCAGATTGTTGTGACCAGGGCGCATTTTGACCGTAGGATGGATACCCACCCTTAGGGAATCCATTGCGATACCACATTTCTACACGTTGTTGGTGTACCTTAAAAGGTCTTTTACTCTCGCTCCTCCGAAGTGCATCATCATTGTAACAATTGCTGCAGCGTAACATTTTTCCTTCCCAGCAACTTTATTCCTACCAACCATGCCACTACGAGAACTCGCTCGAAGGAATCTAACACTCACTAGACGCATATCTCCACTACTAAGTACTGATTTAACGACGAGATTCCGTAGTATCTTGTTGTGCCGGGACTACTTTCATTCATTTGATCCACTTTCATATTTGATGTGCTAGATCCTCAAATTTCACTTATTTATCACACTTATTCATCACCCTTATTAATCAGCCCCGAGAATCAATTCGTAGACAGACCTTGTTCTCATTTAGGTATTCGAGAAAAGAACTAAAAGTGTAAATTTTAATACGAATGAAAATGAAAATTCAGTTGTAAACAGGAAAACAGCCCAACACAACTAAAACGCGAATGAATTTCCACTTTAATCTTCCTCTAACACTATACCACCAGTCCCAGACTCATCTAACAATTGCGTTTCCAAACCCGTCAGTTCTTTCTTCGTAGCTTGAGCATTATCCGAACGTATAGCTGTCTCAAAATCAATACACACAGCCCCTCTTTCCGAAATCAAAAAGTTGTGCTTATTCAAATCGCCATGAAGAATGCCTAAACCATGTAACCTTTCAACCAGATCCTTACAAACAGGTAAGTCTATAACAGAAGCATGTCTCCCTTCCACGAATTCCATAAGAAACCCAATAGTCCGACCCTCCTCGACTAAGTATCCAAGAAATTTAGGGCCAATTGTGAGACCCTCGATCCAGGAATAGGCCTGTGTCTCGGCGATATAATAACCGATTTCCCAATCGAATCTTGCGAATTTAGCGACCACTGGTTTGTCAAAATCAAGAGACGATGCAATATAGACGTTAGACTTCAAACGGTCGCCCATTTTCAAGGATAGATAGTCGTAGGATTTTGGATGCCAAAGGGGTTTGATTGAGCGGAACTCTTTTCTTATAGTCTCTGAAAAGTACGGTGTACAAGACCCGATTTTTTGTGAGATACGGCCATAGTTCCAGTCGCCCAGAGGGAAACTCGGCAGGCTTTCTAAAAGTGTCGGTGGAAAGCATAAATCGTCGACCTCAAAAACTCCTGGGTCGATGGTTATGTACTTGAAGTGTTTTTTGTTGACTAGCATTCGATAGTGGCTTGGCGAAGCACCATCTGAGTCTATTTCCTGATGTAAGATATCGACTTGGGTAGGAGGAGACATTGCTGAAAATAAGGCTAAGTTGCATGTAGATATGTTAATTTCGGGGGATTTGAGGAATATAAGGGCCGCATGCTGTTGGCATAAATTAAAATTTGACAGACAGCTGCGCTTAGAAATACGCTTGGCGCTTGCTAGGCGCGGAATAGCCCTCCCCCTGCCAGGTTTTCCAAGGATTGAATGAAGGCCCTTTTACGACACCCATTTCACTGAAATAAACAAGGCCTAGAGGGATTTGTGTATTACTGAGGCCCAAGGTCAGCGTTAATACACTTCCCAGGGTGATTAGCAGGCTCCCATTGCCAAGAGAAAGTGTGACCAACAGGTACTAACTGCATACCCGCTCATTGCTTGAACGCTTTTGCGCCTAAGTGGATACGATGGGTTAGGAGTATCTATTCGGGGTGATACTGGGGCGCGCGTCTAAGATTCCATAAATATGTAAAGAGTATAAGATAATTTTTGTCCTCCTAGTTCTCAATCACAGCTTACATCCATCGCAAACTTCCATCCGTCGCTCTAATCACAAATTGTACAACCGAGTCAAGAACAATTCCTTGCCAGGTTTTTCCAGTAAGTTGAACTTGCCCTAATTCTTAGCGTGGTCTTTAAAAAAAAAAGTCCTAACACATGACAGAATATACACGCTATTTACTACTCCTTTTACGCCCTCAACATACCATACCCCTCACTCTAAGATAAGGTAATTTCTTCAACTCAGAGAATGTGGAGTTCACTAACGTAAGGCGTAGCATTAGCTATGTGTACACAAATGTATATTTTGTATACATGTTTCTGCAAGAAAAATACCGAATTTAAGTAGTGCGCGGAACGAAGGGGTAGTAATATCAAGTGCAAACTAGTGAGGATGGAGCAAGAGAAGGAATCAACTCACATGTGCTCTAGCCACTTAGCTCTACCTAACTCAGATGAAATGCGCCGAAGATAAATCGCAACCAAAAATCGAACCTTGCGCAGTTGCGGAGGATAGCGGCGGAGTTTTATTGTTTGCTCAGTACTATGTCAACAAATAACACTGGCAGGACCGATGGATAAATAGAAATTCAATACAAGAACAAGCAGGACTTCTAAAACAAATCGTCTCAATATTTGAAGTGGCTTAGAAATGCCAAAAATTTACCATCTAATATAGTCTGATGCGAGCCCCCTAGATTATCAATGTACTCTTGCACCACATCCCGCGCCCTCTAAGACACCTGGCAATTTTGAAAGTGATGTATGTAACTTGAAGTAGAATAGAGAGTGTTCCAATTGTCATATCCACGCTGCTCGTCTCGAGGCCCGAGGCGACAAGCCTGACATGAGACCCCCTAATCAAGATCTCCGGTTTGCTGGTTTAGGAAAGGTACTCGGATCATT
Source organism: Hymenoscyphus scutula (assembly GCA_001399465.1). NCBI lineage: Eukaryota > Fungi > Ascomycota > Leotiomycetes > Helotiales > Helotiaceae > Hymenoscyphus > Hymenoscyphus scutula. Next base: position 33,406 of record LKTO01000048.1, on the reverse strand, counting down.
AGCATGAAGCGGAATGGATTTTCCCCGTGAGTGTCCCTTTGTTGTAGGACCATTGCATCACCCATCGTAGTTTTAGCTACTCTGGCCGTGACGAATCGAACCAAATACTTCCGCTCTTTGAAATTCTTTTAGCCATTGGAATATTGCCCCGGAAGACTGTGTAATGTCTGTAGTTTACCTAATACACGTGCGCTGAGGCCGAGATGCTTCTTTGCTGAGGGAATGTTTATGGATAGTAGATCATCTAAACGGGATGTGCAAACGATACAGTATCAATAACCGGTAAACAGGTCAAAGAATGGCCCAAAGTTCCCACATCCAAAGCAGGATTGAGTACAGAGCATGTTGAATACATCTTGAGCAGTGAAGTAGCCAGCCATTTTCGTAGAAAGGAGGGCGCGTAATACATCAGGTGCATGGTGGACGATGGCCTTATAGGTCGGAATGGTGTTGACGAGAGCCTGAATGCCCCAGCTAATCTTTCTGAGGTCCGTTAGACTCTGCAGATCAAGCAGATTCAGAATTGAATGAATGATCTCAATTGGCAAAGCCCCTAAGACTCCTGAAGTGGAGGCATTATAATCCTCTCCGTTCCGGGATTCGTGACGACCATTGTCGAGAGGACAATGTTTTTAGAGAGGACGCGGTGGAATTGTGGCTCGAGATAAGCTGGAGCGCGACCAGGTCAGCAGACGGAATTCATCCTTAGTCAAGGTTGTAGGCGTAGGTAGAGCCATGTTTGAGTCTTAAAAGGAGAGAAGGTCGGAGGCAACCAACATTAAGGATTTGTGACGGAGATTGGAAGCGCCGAAGCTATGCCGAAGCCGCCCCATCACGTGTAGTGGCTCCTGGCTGTTAAGGGTTGCACCCGTGGAGTAAGTCTTGGATACTCCGGCGACGTGTACACGTGACTATAGAACCTTCGAGAAGCACCCTTGGCAGAACCCTCTAGAATGAGCACAACTGAGCATATAAGCTAGCAGGGACTCTGGTTCGGAAAGGACAATCGAACCTTCTTGTACATAGACGCCTCTGTAGTTCAATTCATAAGCATTCGCTACAAGCCCTGACACTAGCCTAACAACTATCCCCCACTCCTTGACAATCATGAAGCTATTCCCAACCACAGATATTCCCAAGTCCTCTCAACTCCTGCTATCTATAGCTAAAATTTCAGTTCTTTAAGCTAGCCTACTCTTTGTGACAGACCTGGATTTCAATCACCCATTTCAACCGGAAGAAAACAAGAACGACAAAAGTAGATATTGTGCATATGTCGGCAACCCTCTACTATTATATTATAAAACGTTATATCTCCGACTTTGAATATCAACCGTTCTTTAGTGTTACTAAGGCTTTGATTTAATATCCGAACAAACTTCTTTTAAAACATAGTAGTCAGAGGTTTGGCAGACAAGTAGGTGATAATTCTTCGTAACTCGTAAAGTGTCTGAGCCATTTGACTAACTTTACACACGCTTTCGGGTCTCTGTATACCGCATAGCATTGTAATAGGGTAATTGGGCGATGTTGGAAAACAAAACGCGAGATGTTATAAGCGGGCGAAGGCGGGGAAGGGGAAGTCCGACCGAGGGGTGAAATACCCAAGGCATGGGAAGAGAGATGGAGGAACTAATAGGGTGTCGTTGTTGAAGTCAAAATATCTAGCAAAGTATCCTCTATAGTCTAGCTGCGTCTACTTTTCTAGACTAACTTCTCGAGATTCTTAACAGACATACAGAATACGAGGAGGCTTCCTTTGAGAAACTGTTATTTTAGGAATTCGAGAGCGGCCGTTCCTTCCATAGTTGCACTGGAATTGAATACGCGAGTATTGACCCGCCTCATAATAGTGAATGGGAGGATCTTTGACAACTAGCTCAGCTACAGAAGGGTAGTCTATGAGACCTCATATTTTCCATCGGATCTCAAGTGGCAGGGATGAAAATGGCATAATTGTTGATTTGCACCTTTTTACTATCGTTGGAACCATGGCCTTAAGGGGAAAGACCAAGCTAACTCTGCTAAAAAACGCCCTCTGCCAAGCAAGCTTCCGCGCCTGGAAGGTGCCCATATCCTCCTAGAAGGCCAAAGCCTCTTGGGACCTCCACGCCTGAAAGATTAGCCTGTTTCGGGGCTTCCACACCTGAAAGGTGCCCCGGCGGCTAACTTACCATCCCTAAATGCTATAGCGTGTTTTAGGGCTTCTACGCCTGAAAGATGCCCCAACGCGGATGACTTGTAGGGGTTACCAGCCTGATTCAGAGCTCCACGCCTAAAAACTGCCTTCCCAAAAATACTATCCCCCCCCCCTTCGCAAAGGAAGGTGGAGACCTTCGCGCATTGGCACTTACACGGGCCAATTATAGAACAGAACCTTCTAGAATCGAACCTCTATTTGATAAAGTTAGTATTCTGCCAGTTGAATAGGTCTAAAGCTATTCATAAATTTATCTTACCATTATGGACTTATAGGCTATTCTTAATAGTTCTGCGGCGCTACCCAATCCCTCACTCCCTCCTGTTCCATCAACACCAACACAAAGACAGCGTAATCAGGAAACGTCTCGCGATGAAAGAATTATGATCCAAACAGCCTTACTATTCAATATCCCATACAAGGAGATCCGCGAGAAACTCGGAGTTACGGACAAGCAGATCTAGCATGCTAAGAGGTGTAGACTTACTCCTCAAAAGGCTCGAAAGAACCAAAATAAGCTAAAAACACCACAGAAAGCAGTACTTAAGGATTAGCTTTTATCCTCTCCCTCGCACCGACGTATTCCTTACCGATATGTCCCTGTTTACCTCCCTGAAATCAACGCAGGAGAAGATGCTATACGTACAGCATTTCAAGAGCTTGGCTACTGTCGTAGAGCTTCAAAGAAAAAAGGGTTCTCAGAGGATCCACGAGTAATGAGGGAACGCAAGACCTTTGCAGAGGGTGCATTATTGTGGACTCGAGAAAGGGTATATCGACAGATGTTTTCGGATGAGGTTTGGGCGATGGGAGGAGCACATACAACAAGTTATGTTACAGTTCTAGAAGACGGCAGCGACAGATACTCTCCTGAAAACCTACAACATAAGTACTCTAAAGCTCCGGCTTGGATGTTCCATGGTACAATTGTCAATGGGAGGAAGGGCCTAGCAGTCTTTTGAGAGAAAGATTGGGGGAGTATTAATAGTGCCAACTACGATGAACATATACTTGCTCCTCTAGCTGATTTTCTACGAGGAACAGGGTATATCTTTATGCAGGATAATGCTCCTTCTCATAAATCTCTAGAGACAAGAATAAACCTCTTAGATAGGAGAATCCATTGGATCCAATTTCCCCCCTACTCACCCGACCTTAATCTTATTGAGCATGTATGGAATTGGATGAAGAATTGGATTCAGGCTCACTACTGGGAGGCAAGATATAGGGTAGACAAGATCTCATTACAGGAGCTAAGAAGGATTATACTTGAGGCATGGGAAGCTGTCCCTGATTCTTATATACAGACCCTATTTGACAGCTGGTGGAAGAGATGTCAGGCTGTTATTGACGCAAATGGTGGCCCTACAAAGTACTATAGATTGTAAATATTTAACGGAATACAAGCTTTAAAAGAGCCTGATTAGGAAGCGGTGAGAGTGATGTTGAGGTATTTTAACACCCTGGTAAGTGCCCCTAGTAAGGTGGCAAATTTTTCTCCACCTTCCTTTGCGCAGGGGGGGGGGATAGTAACTGTGGCCAGACTCTGTGCCGATCTAAGGCTAATGTATGATGGCATGAGGAGAATTGGGCATCCCGTCCGCTCTGCCATACACAAGCCTCAGATCGGCAGATTAGTAGTTGGGTGGGTGACCACCAGCGAATACCTGCTGTTGTATGTTTTTATTTTTTTCTTGAAATTTTTATTTTTCAGGGGTTGCCGATATCGGAAGCTGCTGAAGCGAATCTGGACATCGTCAATCATGGAAAGTGGCAGAACCGAGACTTCACTCTTTTTTCTTCTTTTCTATAGTGCTGTTTGACAGAGACACTCCTTGCATTTTACGGAGTACTTGTTGACCTGTCATTGTCGGGACGGGGGTTGTTAGAGTTGTGATGGAGTGAGTACGTGACGAAGGTGAAATACTATCGCAGGCCCAATGCTACAATACAAGGACAAATTCGAAGCTCTATCAAAAAAATAAGTACATTTGCGCCAACAATGCATGAAACGACATCTGTTCATTTATTTAATGCCCCCCTCCACTCCTTTCCATGAACTAGTGATTTGACCACCATACAAACAACAGAGAAGGAATCAAAAAAGAACGCCAATGCTATAAGCTGGAGTCCCATCCCTTTCCCAACAAAAACCACTTCATCCAAACACATTTTTCTATCTTCCCATGCAACCCAATTCGTCCTTACGAACACAACATATAATTTTTTGACTTCTCTCTTGGCTTCACTATTTCCCCTCGCATTTTCCACGTGCCTACCCGCCCTATATCCATGCCCTTCACACTCCAAAGGATCTTCGGATGACCCTCCTCAAGTCCTCCGAATCTTGTTGCCCCTTCACATCCATACTCGGCCCAATAACCTCCAGCAACTCATTAATCTCCTGCGCTGTCTCATCACTCCCAAAGATCCGCTCATTCCTCGCAAGACAATGCTCATACCACTGCTGACACAAAAACAGAATATGTTCCGCCAGCAGTATGCGATGGCGCCCCGTGAAAGGCTGAAGATTGTTATACCACATCCCCTGAATAATACTGATCAAAGTCTCAAAGGCGATTCCGGACCGGATCATGAGATCGGGCACCCATTCCCGCGGTCCGACGCCGTTTTGATGGACGACCGCGTATTCCTCGAGGAGGGGTACGACGATGTTGGGACTGAATGTTATTTCGGATTGGTTCAAACGACCAGCCATCTCCTGGACTTTGCTGTAGACCCTTTCATATGGTTTTGAAGTTGCACTAGCGGCGTGAGCGGCGTTGATGAGGGCTCTCCAGGTGGCCACGATGTCTGCTTCGCCGCGATGATTGGCTGCTTCGTAAATCACCAGACAGATGTCATAATATTCTGCTGGGTCGGCGTATGTGTTGTAGAGCTGTAGGAAAAGAAGTCAATATCAGTTGGAGAAAACATGAGAAAACACCAAAATACATACCTCGGTCAAATTCAAGATGGGACCGTCGAGAGCCGAGACAATTTGGTCGCGGATATTATCGCCTCGTTCATCTACTCGCAGTCGTGTCAAAAGATCAGATTGAATATTTGCCACGTCTAGAAGTTCGTTGATCTCATAAAGTAAAGTTTGTCGCGCAGTTCGCCCAACCCCCGGGCTCTGTGTTGACGCATTTCCCTTCGCTCTGCTCAGGTATTCGATTCGTTTGGACAGGGTTATGGAGAATTCGGACTTGGTGAGGTTCAATTGCACAACCGCCGCTTCGTAGAACTTCTTCCCATGTACGTGGTACCGCCATAGAAGATCTGATCGCTCTACACTGAGGTGTGCGGAACGGGTCAAGAAGTCCACCACATAGGGTGAGTCGACATCGAGGAGACGACTCTCCCAATTTTGTGCAAGGTACCATTCGTATAAGTTGAATTGAAAAAGCTCGTCTTCGGAGTCGTTAACAACTGTGTGAGCTTCCACGCGTTTTATAGAAATCACCGTTTCTCGCCCATCAACCTCATCTGGTTGCCCTGCAGCAGCGTCGTCGACAGCGACTAAGACACGATGGATAAGGTCATAGCATTGTAACCGGAAATTATAAATTGAACTTCGGGAATCCCCAGCTGGCTTATTCTCCTTAACCCAAGCTTGGGCCTTATTTCCCCGATCGTGTTCTTGGGCGGCTTTGAGAGCTAAACTGATGGCACCAGCGTAGAACTGGAGACCAACAAATTGCTCGACAGCATTGTGCAAGTTTTCGAAGGTGAGCGATTCGGCGACTTGTTGAAAAAGGCGAAAACTTTCATTTAGAAGACCTCGAGAGTTCTTTTGGGTTATCGAAGGTTCTGAAGCCTTTTGCAGTTGTTCTTGAGCCTTGAATATAATGACATCGTCAGCGCTGCAGAAGCTACCACACCGGCGCCGTAGGGAATCAGCAACTGCGTCGACATTTGAACCACTAGCGATATTTCTGTTGACGATAGCTTTCACCAAGACTTTAGCAAGGTCTTTTCCCTGATCGGTCGAGAAGAGATACTCAAAAGTGAGATCTCGGACTCGTTGCTTGGTCATGTCATCGAGAGATTTCCAGATCAAGTCAACTCTCTCCTCGAACAGCATCTGAACAAATGATATTCCTTCAATGATACTCGAATTTAATTTTTGAAGTGAGAGTAAAGCCTGGTGTTCGCCTTGGAGAGCAACCTGCTCCGCCTGACTCGCTGCATGCTGAAGACTTTCTGGACCTGAAAGCCCTTCGATTGCTCGTTTGTTTTCGTCAAGGAACGATGCCAACTTGGTCAGCTCGTCTTGAACAGCCATCATCTTTTCCATTTTCACAGGCGAGCTGATAACAGCAGTGCCGTTTGCCAGGATGCTTTCTTTAATGACTGGTGTTTTCCAAAGGGATCGAAGGAGCCTAGCCATGTATAATGCCAATCCTTCGTGTCGAGAAGAAGGTCGAACATTGTCGGCCGCGTGTGAAGCACCCTCTGAAATTGAATTCTCGTTCAGCGACGGTCGTCCACCGTATTCCACAAATGCCTTTCTGGCCAATGCCAAGGTTTCTGGGTCGATCACTCTTGCAGCTCTATTCTCGCCGGGTATCAAATCACTTCCTTGCCCACATGCGACGGCCAAAGCAGTTGCGGTAGTTTCCCCTCTTCCATATTGCCGGATAAGCTTCTTGATCTCGTTCTCCAATCCATCATCACCACCACCATTCCTTACAGCTGCCGCAAATACATCTACAAGCCTCCTTCTTCGGATTATGTGTATGCCGCTATTTGTGAGAATTGCGATTTCGGTGGGTGCATCATCAAATTGTACGGCAAGTTCATTGCCAAAGCCAAGTGGTTGTTGAGAAGCCGCAAATGGTTTTGTAACCAGGCCGACTGCTTCCGCACGACTTCCTAGTGATAACCAGCAGCCAGACTCGTAATATCTAGAAGCCTGGGCTGTCAGGGCACGTGCCTCGGCAGCTATTCTCCCAGTATCCGGAGCAGAAAGAAAAAGGTTATCTCTGCCTTCTTCACCACCCTTGGAAACAAAGCACAAGAAGAAACCAGGTGGAAATCGGAGCCCCTTTCGCGTCCACGCTAGCGCCATGGAGGAAGTTTCGGTCGCCGGATCAACACCTTGATATGCAGGTCCAGTTGGTCTAGACTCGGTTGAAGGTGGAAATTTAATGTGTTGAACTTGCATGCTTTGCGGTGCTCCTTGTCCTTGAAGATACCCATATCCTCTGGTAGCGCTGAGGAAGAGTCGACATCCGGTTGTCGTAGTGGCCATCAGATGTAACTTGGAGCCTTCCTGAGAAGAAATGGGGTTTATTGAAACGATTTGCATTTGGTTCGTGAGCAAAACCGATGAAGATATCATATGACTGATATCTCTCAGGCATTCAACTCGTCTTTTCTCAATCACCTGTGTCAAAGTTGTCGAGCTCTCCATGTGGAATGTCCGGATGCATGATTCGGAGGATAACGTATAAAGGAGTCGTCTGCTATCGTCCACCACCATCTGAACAATATATTCCTTCGATTTAGTTCCCCAAACGTTCGGCAAAATTGTTGAATATCCAGGACTGGTATGATTAATTTTCCCGCATCGGCTTGCAAACCACTTCTCCTCCTGCTGGTATGTGAGTTCGTAGATCTCGTTATCGCCATGCCCAGCAAAGAAAATCCGTCCTGTTTCAGCAGATCCTTCGATTACTTGGACATTGATGCCTCTAATTGCAAGATTCATATGAGTCCTGAAAATTGTAACCGTCCGCACGCCCGATCCTTCAACCTTCGCAGACACTCCAAGTAGTATCATCTCCTGTGTTGTCGCAACCACCAGAAGATGGGTTACAGCTTCAACAAAGACATTCTTCCGAGGCTTCACCAGGTTTACAGCCGTAATATTATGAAATTGCTCCTCGAAACCAATCAATTCTGCATTTGGATTCGTGTAGTCCCAGAGGTATAGTGCGCTGTCAATCGCAACCCAGGCATGGTTTAATTCGGCAAACAATCCCATCGCCGTCGAAGCCTCTGCGCGGTTGTATTGTTCGAGAATTTCATCTGGGATGTCGTATGTCTTTGATCGGTGGAATGGTGTCCATGCCGACTCGGTGGTATTGTTGGGCACTTCATACTCAGAAGAGATACCCTCTGTGGTTCCGTTAGCCTTTATAGTTTTAGTTATGGAAAGGGTCTAACTTACGCCGCACATAGCTGTCAAGATCTGGAAAGCTGGCCTCCCTCTGCAGCACTTCGTTGATCGTTCTCTGTGCCCGCTGAATAGGCTGTAAAGCTTGCGCCGGGTCTGCTTCTGGTTGCTGCAGGTCCTGGGAATTCGAAGAAACTCTGGTTTGCTGTACAGGATTGAAAACAGGTGCCCTTGGAGGCGGAAATCTATTCGCAGCGGGCGTATTAAAATATGCGCCTGGTAAAGGCCTCTGGGGGGTTTGGAAAGCCATCTGCGAAGCTCGGGCGGAAACAGGAGCTCAAGGTAACAATACCAGAGGCCGCGGGTGTTGGTTGATTAGGGGCGGTACATGAGGGATCTAATTGGTAATAGAGAGAAGCTGTCTTGGGTTGCGACAGCGGGGGAGGGAGGGGAGTTCTTTGGGATGGAAAGTGTAAATACTCGAAAGCTCGAGATGCGTCGCGAGCGCGTTCACCAAAAAATCACAGCCAAGAAACATTCACCACGTGATCCAGAAGCCTGGAAATTATTTGATTTTTCTCAAGGTATTCACTTCACCGAAATTTAAAACACATAGGGTATTTTGATGGCCTGGATCGTAATATTTCTAGAGTTCTATACTAAGAGCTGCTCTGCATATAGCTAGATAACTAATGATCGGAACCTGGTGACTTTGGACAGACTAGAGATTGCCCCAGCAGACCCCAAAGAATTGGACCATAAAGTCTTTCCCTTCTTCGAAATTTCTTGATTAAAAGCCATCTTTGCCCCAAAGTTTTCAAGGAATAAACCTGAAGGGGTGCACCTCCTATTCTGCCCTCTAGCAAAATGCTTTCAAGCCTTCTTAGCCTCCCTTTCTGCCTTTTTCAAAGCCCTCTTCCTGATGTCCTCATGCATGTTCTTGTTAATATTAACAACAAAAGCACTCCCAAGCCCAAACGTATTCTCAATCCACCACTGCATCAAAGCATGGCTCCAGACAGGTGTACTAGTATAGGCCATATTCTGCGCCCCACCACTTCTCCCGACCTTGCCCAAAACCGCCCTGACAAAAGCTCTCGGATTCGGAATCATAGCACTAGTTCTTCGAACCTTGCTCATAGCCGTAGTAACCAGATAACTCAACGCAAGCTCAACATCAACACCCGAACCCTTCAATTCGCCAGCCAAAGAGGTAGACCAATGTTGCAAGAAAGCTTTGCTGCCAGAATAGGTTGCTAGAAGAGGAGTGGGCATCCATCCACCGAAAGAACCCATGGTGAGAATCAACCCGCGCTTTCTTTGAACCATTCCGGGAGCAACAATTTGTGTGACTCTCAGGGTTGCAATGCAGTTTATCGCAATGATATCTCGAACCTCGTCTTTGGGCGTGGTAATGAATGGGACTGGGATCGAATGACTTTGTCCAACGTTATTGATCAAGATTGCGACATCAAGTCCATCGACCAATGCCTTCAACTTGGCATAATCCGCATCCTCATTCTTGGAGAAGTCCATGGGGAGGATCTTGCATTGTACGGATGTGCCAACATATTTTTGTTCGATTTCTTGGGCGAGGGTTCGGAGCTTCGATTCGGTGCGGGAGACGAGGACGAGGTTGAAGCCTTTTTGGGCGAGTTGGATGGCATATTCTTTGCCAATTCCATCGGAGGCTCCGGTGATGACTGCCCAGGTACCTTTTTTGCCGTAGGTTCGTAGCTAGGTAAGGAATTAGTTTGCTATCATCGGATATGGAATTGGGGCGGCTTACGTTCTTTCCACCCAAGACAAACAGGCTCAAGAGTAATCGCACATAGCTAATTACCTTGCGACTAGCGGTAATTAACCCTAAGATAGCGGAGGCTACCAGAAGGCCTTGGGGGATCTTTGCTACCACGGCGCTAAAATCCATGGTGTCGGGTTTAATTGCCGTTGAGGATGGCAGTGTGAAGTTTGGAGGGACTTGGGGAATTTTGTGGTTGACGCGCTTGCAGGGGTCACGACAAACGGCGGCCGTACTCGTACCTTCCTCTTCTTCCAACTTTGTAGAACAATTGAGAAACATTTTACGGAACAATGAAAGTCACCATTGAAGCAGCTATAGACAAATTTTCTCTTTGCTTTGCCCTGATAGGCCGTGACGTGGGGACAGAAATAATCGTGCTTGATAACCCACAGGCTTCGCGTAAGTTGAACAGAGTACTCTCTTACATCGTCAATTTCACTTACAGCATTCATTCCCTGGAATCACTTGTTTGTAGTTGTTTTCTTGTTAGGATCGAAGAAGATACGGCAGTTCTCTACTATACAGTATAAGTATTAACTCACTCTAGGAAGAAAAGATCACTTCCTACGAACGTCTGAGAAAATAATCTATAAAAAGTCATCGAGAAAATATGAATATCGGATATCTTACAGCGGAAATAAGCGTAGAGTTCATATGATTGAAGCACTACCTTATTTACTAAAACTTTTATTTAACTCTTTTTTTATCTCCTACCTAAGTAAGAAGAGTGGTGATGGCGTCCTTTGAAATTCTACTTGGTGGTTAGTACCGTCACTAGTCACTCAGTTGGTATATAAAGGTTAAGTCATCAGCAAAGCAATGCAAACGTGTTAAAGAGGAATCCATTTCATTTTCCGTAATTGTACCACTAACGGCCAATCCCAGACACAACCGCTTCTTCGCAGAATATGATCACTTTACTACCACCCCACACGCCAAAGGTGATGAGAATCATTCGCCACCCCCTTAGTATCTCGGTTGCAACGTTTCGAAAACTTTCAAGAAAATGTGAACTTTTGTAGGAAAATTAACCGGCGGCTATCTCCTCAGTTTACCCTCTTCAAAGTGTCGAAGAATTCCAGGAAACCATCCACTATCTAAACATAAAAACCACCTGCGAGAACAATGAGAACTGTATGCAGAACCTTTCAAAGGCAGTGGTAGATGACCTTCGATAGACCATAATGCGTTGCCGAAAACCCCATTGACATGACAACGACGACTCTCACTTCTGCGCCAAATATGTGAAATAGAACACCAAAATCCTCGAAAGCTTTGCTCATTCATTGCCCTTATTGTTGTAAAACAAGACTGCTCTTCGTAAATCGAGATTCAAACACTTGCGGGTGGCAGATCACGTCTCCAGATCCAAGCTCTCTTTGGTGCGTGTTGTTTGACGAGGGCTCTGATGATCTTGGACGTCCACATCAACCAGATATTAGGAACCTCCTCCAATCCCGACTCCTTATTGTCCATGATCTCCGCTGGGAAATATTCGTACATCTCCGCCAAGTTGGACACATCGAAAAACAAGTTATCCAGAGCAAAATCGCAATACTCACTGTCAAATATTTCCTCCTTTGGTGTTCCATCATTGTTCTCTTTATAAGCTTGCCAAACCGAGGTAGTAAGTGTGAGGTCCGTAACCTTGGGGAGGCTCAGGAGCTCCATGTTGAAGACCGCCATCTCGTCTTTGCTGATTGGAGGCCCATATAGGTTCCCTTCCAAGACATATTCGTCGACCGCGAGTTTGATGATGCTATGTCGTTCCGTGTCTGTGAGACATCCCATAAATCGGGTACCGACAGCGTGGAAGTGCTTGTCGAGGAAGAGGGTATCGATGTCGAAATTGAAGTAGATCGCGGCGGGGGAGGTCTCGGAGGCAAAGCAAAGTGTGTATCGATTGATAACTGCGTCTCTAGACTCCTTGGAGACGTAGAATGAGGCGGGGAGAGGTGCGATGCTGTAATAATGGATCTCCCAAGAGGAGTCGAAGTCTTCGGTGTAGGCAAGTATACCCTTTTTTCCCGTTTCGTCAGCCACTTCGGCGTAGTACTAGGCACGATCTTTAGTATTAACCTCTCTGTAGCATCGAATGCCATCTTGGTTTGCATACCTGAACCTCAACGAGACGAGGAGTGAGAGAGAGTACCCAGATCATCTTTTGGATCTCCATCGGAAAGAGAGGAAAGAGGTAGAAGGCACCTTTCTCCGTCAGGTCCTTGTCGCGGAGGATGAATCGGTGGTTTTGAAAGAGTGGCCGATTCATGGGGTTCATGTTGGTAGCCATCTTTGCGGTTGCTTAGCTATGTACACCTACACTTGTCAACAACAGATTCACTACATGAGATGGATTGATGATAACTTACGTGTTTGCTGTGGGGAGTTCTTATAGGTGATTGTCTAGGACTGAGTGGAGGAAATAGAGAAAATGACGTTGTGTTTGGAAGAGAGGAAGGTGAAGGCTTTGAACATCGGGAGATCCCGGTTCACGTGGTTCCCCCCTTTCAACTCTTCCACTTTAGGCAACAAGGAAACAGTGGAGAGAATCAATTCTGCTAACTTTAGTAAGCCAACCTGATTGTTTAAACAGTTTAGAATAATACTATTTCGCAAAGGATGTTTAGGAATATGCTGCATGAGCTTACAAATTAGCTATTAGACCATAATTTCAAGTATGGTTGCTTGTCTCCTTCTACGAGCTTTCTTTGGGTAATTTTATTTTGCAGATGTTTTTAAAGAGATTCTTCTACCTATTGTTCAAAGAGAGGATTTAACAGAATGTGCTTACCCGATACAATTCTTCTATTTATCTTGAAAAAGATATATTACAAACTCCTTTCCGAGAAAGGATCTTACCATTTTTGAATCTATGTGTCTGCTTGTAAAGCCATGTATTCTAATTCTTCTATCTATCTAACACAATGACACTTGAAAATTGTGTTTAGAAATATGTTCTCTCTGGGTGTTAAGTCAGATATCGAAGCAACAGTAGCTGAATAGATTGATTCTCTAACTACTTCTCGGTTGATCTTGTTTAACTTCATTCCTAGATGTATTCAGTCATTCGCCTTTTCCAGCCCAGCCCTTCTTTAAATGAGCTTTGTCATGATTTTCTTAGCCAAATCTTTTCCTTGAAACCATAATCTATTTCACAGTTAACCGTACGTGTGCTATGATTAGAAGTTGGGGCCTTGACTTATTTGGCTTTTTGGGTTAGCTTCTTGCACTCGTCGGCATATAGGTGGTATTTGTTATTGGTGAATACATGGAAAAATGATATGTAGTTAACTCGCGAAGTCACGCCTACGGGCTACGCGAGTTTGTATGATTGATTGTATTCTGCACTGATCAAAGGTGGCAAACGCCTAGTTCTTTCTTTTTATCGTAGATCTAATTGAATTATCTGATAAACAACTGTAATGGCTGCGCGGATGCAAAGTTAGATGAGTTCAAAAATTCAACTTTACATTTGATATGCTCTATTCTTATCAACTGTTAAGGTTCCACAATAATCCAGCGGCTAAACATTGTTTCTGTGGATGTAGCCCAGAGTTATCTGGCTCTTTTTTTTAGGAATGATAATCTTACTTGATTCTCTTAATACCCTTGGGAGAGTACTATTTTGTGACTATTATTCAGAGGGATGCTGTCAAGTATGAGATTTTTCAGTTATTTGGCTTCATGCTTACAGGATCGTGAAAGTCTAGAACTAAATTACAACGAGGCGCGGCCATTTATAGATTCAAATACAAAGCTACCAGGAAATTTGCCACTAAGACGTGTTTACTAAGACAGATACACTCTTGTTGGAAGGAGAATCCTAATAAACAGTCTTCTACAATTGCCTCGGCTGGCAAAAAAAACTGCTCAAAGTTGGGTCGAAATCAAATTCAAGGTTCAAGTTTCAAGTAGTATTTCCATTGTGTGTTGTGCTAACTGTACTGCAGCAGTTGAAATGAAGCAGGTGGTGACTCCTCCCGTTCAAAAAGCCTATGTTCTTATCGACTAGATGCCACCCTATTTATTCATGATCAGCGATTTATCTAAGGAATGAGCAAAGAAGAGAAACGTACTCGAACATTTTGGCCAACAGCCATGGGTTTTGATTCCAAGATGTTCGCACGATTCCAATCTACAGCTCTCTCCTCGTTGTCTATACTCCCCTAAAGCCCATGTATGCCGGGTATAGTTTTAGCGATAGGTATATCATGTTTTAACATGTCCGCTTGTGTGATAAGAAATAACGATCGGCTTCGTGACATCGTCCCGAAGATCCAGGTCGATGCCATTCCTCGTGCTTGGTGGCTCCTGCTTGGTAGTCCTCCAACCATGACAGTCCTCTCCAACAATTAAGGTAGGCAGGTACGACCCGAAACTCATCATAAAAGAAAGCGCCTTTTCTCATTTATTCTCACTTTCAATCCATCATCCATTCCCTCTTTCATTCCTCTTCCACACAAATCACCTTTGCTTTCTGCCTCCTGAAGAATTTCACCAGTACAGCTATCACAATGGACACTCAACTTCACAGCCACGTCACTCAAACGGTTCAAGACCAACAAGGAAGAACTCCAGGAATCTAACCTAGTCTGCGGTGGAAGAACAATGACAACATCACAACAACATCACAAAGTAAAGAAGTCGAGAATGCGTTCTGCACAAACTATACGGGTCCTAGGAAACGATCTAATGTTATCAAAAACCTCAACCCCAGTTCGTCCTTCTGGATTTTGGCATAGAATGACATCTCAAGAGAACTTTGGAGAATAATTTGGACTACTTCCTATGGAAACTCTTACAATCATTCTTTTGGAACAGTTGAATTTGGAATTTCTGATCAACTCAAGGTACGTTCTCGCTTTCCAGATGTGCCCATGTCTAAGTCCTAAGTAAACAGGCCAGGTTCCATTTCCTCTACATAGAGCGACCAGCCATGGATTCTATCTGATACTCACACGACACACTGTCTTCACCAAAGTCTACGAATACGGCAAGCACCCTATCCGAGCTGCTCTTTCCCTCGAGGTCGCTTCACCTATAACGATGCGACAATTACACAAGGAATTAACATTACCATACTGAAAAATGTGTGGAGACTTGGGAGCTTTTCTCTACCTCCTCACTTGTGAACCAGTGTGCTAAATTTACTCTTATAACTCACTAAGTTCATACAGCATCATTGTTGAAATTGCAGGATTGGCCGGAGATAGAATCCCCTCCTTCGGCTCCTCGAGTCTTCGGATTATACCAAGGAAGACGACGACTTTTATGCCATCTTGAGGAGTACCAATGGTACGAGTTCGATGCGTCTGCTTATAGACCACAAGGCCGAGCTTGGCAATAGGACCTCGAGGTAGACAGGTACGATTTGCTGCCCCTTTTATGTTCCACCGCGTGCTAGGACAAACTCAACACGATTGATCGGGACACGTGAGAGAATTTAGAACTCCCAATCCATTCATTCATTCTTCAAAACTCATCAAAGCAGATGGGTGTAACGCAGAAACTAATTCTCAAGCTGAAGGGCTGAAGAAGCACTAAAACCAATTCCGACGTTTCGAACCTCAATTTTGGTTCAGCTCTATCAGAGTGTAGCTAATTCATGACTCATTAAGCAGAACCACACATAAATTGTCCTCTTCAGGACTGATGCAACCTTCTCACAATGTATCCCTAAACACAACACCACATATAAATCCGTCAACATGGATATTGAAGCGCTCGAAAAACGGCTCAGCCATCTCGCTAGTGTCGAAACCAAAGAAGCGGAAAGCGTCGACAGAGGTCTCCATCCTCAGTTACACCACCAGCTCGAAATCGAAGCTCTGCACATGCGACATACTCTGAAAGCGAATCTAGACAGAAACATCATTCGTTTCGCCCGCTACTTCGGGAGGTGCATATTACCACATTTCACTCGCGGCCAAACTGGACTCGATTTTGAGACGCTAAAGACCAAGTTGCCGCTTGAGGGAGACTATAAGACCAACCGTGAGGGGCCGAATCCTTCCAAGGCGCTATCCAGGGAACGTTCCCTTGGTGGTTTGGGGACGCTCCCGAACGAGATTATCGATTCCATAGTGACTTACTTGGATCTCGAGAGTCTCACCAAGTTAAAACTCACGAACACCGCCACGAGATACCTGGTCACCAATTCCCGGGACTATCATTTCGTCTTCAAACATGCGCCTCAAGCACTTCGCGCTCCACTTGCCTTGAAAGTTGGCGCTTTCGTTGGTCCAAGCCGACTCAGGGAACTATTGCAAACCTATGAATGTGCGGCATGTGGGAACTTTGGGCGATATCTTTACCTGCCTACTTTAGAGCGTGCTTGTCGAAGCTGCATCATGAATTCCGCTAGATTTTTTACCTTAACGACTATTCAAGCGGGAGAGTTATTGGGAGTGGATAAGGAGGAACTCACACCAGCGGTCGTGACCACACTGCCAACGCTCTGTCCAGTCCATTTGAGAGTGAAAACCCATCAGCAAGAAAGGACGGAGCTTACGAATTGGTATTATGCAAGCCAAGTGTCAAAGGATAAATATGGAACGATAGACGAGATGTACAGGTTGGTGTCCAAACTCCTCTTTCCAAGTCACTCCCCTTGACTCTACCTATTTACTGACGGGTAGTTTAGGCAATGCCTGGGAACACGTCGAATACTTTATCCCCCACTAAACATGCTTCCATGCTACGAACATGAATTTTGGAGTTTCAATATTCCCAGCTTGAGGTGTTCTGTCGATATCCCCATGATTGGAATGCCGACCGAGCAGTTTTCTGCTTCCAAATGCGCTGGGTGCCGTGACGCCCAGATATTCGAGACCTCGCAGGACTTTATTAAGCATTTTGTCTACTGTAAAGAAGCCTTGTCATTGATAATACGCAAGATGCGCGACACTCAGTCTTCTTCGGAATGGAAAGCAATCGAGGGGGTGGATTATTCCGCGGTTTTGGCCAAGCAGTCGTCACCGTCTTTCAACCTACACTGAGAGATTGAGTGAAAACGGAAAGATGCACAGCCATATATTAAATCAGTGGGCACTAGCAGCACTTGGCAATCGTATTAGTAGTATTGAGGCCAAGTAACGCCCAGCGCTCTCTTGGAGATGCAGTTTCTTGACAGAAGGGCGATGGTGACTGTTCACTATTGTATTGTAGAGACAAGTCAGATAACTTAATTTGCAATATTGGATTTGACGGTTAAACTTCCACAATGCTGACTTTGAAACTTCCTTCCCCCTTCATCATTAGCAATTGTTCGAAGTATGTTGGGTAAATACATTGAGAGGTAGCTGGGACAAATACTGCCAGTTCCACCGAGATATTACCCAAAAATTGAGAGCAATAAATATTCGCAGATAGGGAAGGGGAAAAAAAGCATGAGCAATATCACCAGCCTTATATGTGACACCCCCGCAAATTTGTTGACACCAAGAAGATAGATACTACGGCATGATACTCATTTACGAGCAACGCACGTCACCAACTCAGTCTTATTTATTCCCAACGGGTTGCCAAACCTTCAATTCCCAGCCCCCATTCCCCCTCTCACACCTCCCCAATCCCACTCTTTTGCACACCACTCCAGCCTTTTCCTCAAACATCTCATCCAGATCCTTCACAGCAGTCTGTGATCTTTCCGATTCCAATCTTTCAGCCACCAGACCCTGTAAACTCATTCGTGCAGTCACTTCCTCAATATCCCTCGTGGACATGGCGGCGATCAAAGCGATTACTGTGAGGAATATACCAAACACGACGAGCAGGAGTATCGACGCGACGAGTAAATAAAGTGCCGATTCTGGAACCCGAGCAACGATTATTTCAGAGCGTTGCTGCAATTCGATAGCCGGACTCGGTACTAGTGCCCCGGCTACCAGAGATAAGAGAGAAATGCTGTATTGCAATGCGAAAGTATCAGCCATTACTTGCACCGATGGTCCTAATACTGCCAAGTTTGCAGCGTCCTGAAGTTTGATATTTGCTGCTCTTGTTTCTGTCTGAACGACACGCATCATCGTCGTGATAGACGTATTACTCGGCTGAGAGACCATACTTGCGACGGAGCCATTGATGGCCGTGTATGTAGTATCATAGACCGTAGTACTACAGTAAAACACAAAGGCGACTCCGCCGAACTCAAGAGCTACGACTTCCGGGTCGTCTTTGAATTTAATTCCCGCCCCAGATGCGCGAAGGGTATTTCCATTGACGCCAAAGTAGAATGGGTTGGAGGTTACTGGCGCCTCGGTAGTGGAATTGCTTGTGCCGGTAGAATCGGTAAAATATCGAATGTCGAAGGTGTTTTGTCCAAGGAGGTTGCCATAAATCGCTGGATACTGTTTGCAGGTGAAGGGAATTGAGACTCCATTCGTAAGGCTGTTCCGACTCAAACCGCATTCTTTGATGACCGGTGTACATTGCGTTGAAGCAGAATAAGTAAAGGCGGTAAAATCATGTTTGAGCAAGGCACCATTTTGAGGTATCCCAAGGAAAGCCATTGGTGGAGCAGTGTTCGTGAAAACATTGACACTCATATTGGATGAAACGTTATCGAGAACTTCCAACGACGTTATGGGGTTGATGAGAGTCCCACCTCGAATATCTGGCCGAATGGAGCAAGCGTTTCGTTCTTGCTCTTTGTAAGTGTTGCTTGTTGACGTGCAGTTGGAATTGAGGAAATTGCTATAGCTTGCTGTCCCGGGATACACTTGGCTGAAATTGTAGGGTTCAGTTCCGAAATGGAACCAAGTTTCTGCGGCATATACAATTCCACTATCTATCGTCAGCTTGTAAAAGGACAAACACAATTTCCTTACCCAAGAATTGAGCAAACTATCGCAGTCCACGCAACATTCTTCAAAGACCCTGGTTGAGAAACCCCCCGACTCTTCTTACCCTTCACGTAATCCAGCCACCGCCACATCGTCGAAAGACCCGCACTCTCAATCAATCCAACACCAAGGTAATATTGATACGGAGTAGGAAGTTCATTGGTCTCCGAGAACTGCGTATGTCGTAGAATCTTCGACGCCAAAGGGTATGCAGCAAGTACCACAGCAAACGCCGCGAGGGAAGTCGCTATGGTGCTGGAAATTGAAGCGACTTTCATAAGGTAGGTGACGTTGATATCGACATATATAAAGCCATCCTCATCACGAGTGCCATCTGATTGAAGACGTCCTTCGCCAACGATATTGTGTCGAACGCGATAATGAAAGACTAGACCGAGCAGGACTCCGACAATTATTAATAAGGGGAGTGTCAAAATGAGACAGTAACCGAAGATTTTCTTGTATTTTCCACGAATAGATTTTGGGGGAGGAGGTTGTGTAGCAGATCCTTGATTAGACGGCGGGACTGGGTTGTAGTTGTAGATGGTATTCATGCTGATGGGGTGCTTCCAGTCAGTCGATGAAGTCGCTCGAGGTTGAAAAAAGAGGAGTTTGAAAGGGATCAAATATCAGCGAATACCCCCCGTGGCTTGGTTTCAGCCGCGATTGGGCTGATGAGACTTGAGGCCCTCTGGTGGAACATGATTTGCGAAGTATTTGGTGGCTTGTACGGAGTCAAAGACTGGCGAGATCTGGACCGCGGAGGATAACAGAAGTGGCAGCACGCCGCTCATTGTTTCAAAAAATCAGTTCATACAACACCACGAGTTGATTATTCTAATCCAATAAGGTACCTAGATTCAGATTCGTAATATCATAGCGAGATAGACAGGTAGGATCTAAAGGTGTTTACTGCCGCTTTTAAAAACCACCTGGAGGCGCTGCGAAAGTTTCGCGTACTTCGGTACTTCGGTACTTCCCGAGAAGTTGTCTCACTACAACACAAGCGAGGCACCTTCCCTGGAGGAAATTCGTTAATGACCTTGCAAATAGCTACCTACTTGCTTTAGCAGCATAATGCTCGAGCATTCTGGTTCCCACAAGAAAGATCTTTCGAAATAGTCAATAGGTATGGTTTATATCGTTTATCATCTCTTCATAGACGTTGGTATTCCAACCCATCCTCTTGCTGTTACTGTTACTCCCCTCAGGTTCTTCCAATAGAAGCAGCTAAAAACCCGGAAGAATCCCACATAATAACTAAAAAAAACTGCAATGACAGGTTGAGATTTATAGAAGGGATTTTCTGCTGCTTCCAACTCTTTATTTCTGAACTCGTGATGATGTTAATCTGTTAATGAAAGTTGAGTCAAGGTCATCTGAACCTTGGATCGTCACTTGACGCTTGTTTATTTGTCATAGCAGTGGTGGACCCCATATAAAAACAAAATCAACCCCTTCCCAAGAAATTTCTCAGAAAATCTGAAGAGGAGAAAGAAAGAATAACTTTTGCTTATGAATCACTGCCAAAAAGATACGAGCAAGAAACAACTCAAAAGGCCTCACTCTCTTGTTTACTCTCCATCCTAAAGCAGAAGTCGGTGAAGACACGCGACTGGCAGAAAATTGGATTTGCAGGGATCAACCGATAAGCGCGCGATAAGAAAATCCTTGGAATAGTGGCGGCATTTCCAACTGTTTGGTTGTCCACAAATTACCCCGCCTCAGGCTGGTGAATTGATCGTCTCGTGCAGTCTTTCTTCACTTTACCTTTTGTCCGATATCTTTTGTGCAACCAGAGATTTGACACTGGTAATACCTTCTACTCAGTTAATACTCTGCCCTCACTTTTCAGATCGGCGGTGTGCTGCGAAAGGTCAAGTCACCATGACTGCGAACGAAGGTGATCCCAAAGGTACGGAGTACCAATTTCCTCAAATTCTATTCTCAAACCAGGTTCTTCAGTCGTATGAATTTGGAAAGAAGTCGAAAGTCAGCCCTAATAATCCTCTAGCACGCGATGATCGCTCCGCCAATGGCAACGAAGCTGCAGCAGAGCCAGAATGGTCGGTTGAAGCTGTCGTCAACACTCTCCCAGGCGGCCCTCCAGAAACCAATTCCCTCTCACCGGTCCCATTCTTCCACTTGCTAGAACGTCTCAAGACCACCAAGCGTGAAGGATGGCGTCGATTCAGCATCAACGAGTAAGTGCTCTCTGCCCCTCCTCCAATCTCGCAGTCTTGTGCATTACTGACGATTTTCTGCTTGCAGAGGCGAGTCCATCTCCGACCACATGTATCGAATGGCTATGATCACCATGGTCGCTCCCGCGTCCCTCTCCTCCAAGCTCAACATCCCACATTGCACCAAGATGGCCCTCGTTCACGACATCGCTGAAGCTTTGGTTGGAGATATCACCCCGGTCGATGGAGTCTCAAAACCCGAGAAGAACCGCCGAGAGAGCACCACCATGGACTACCTCACCGACAAATTGCTGGCTCGCGTCAACGGAGGCATTTCTGGCAAGGAGATTCGCGCTGTCTGGCAGGAGTACGAGGACTCGGAGACATTAGAGAGCAAGTTCGTTCATGATGTTGATAAGATCGAGTTGGTTTTGCAAATGGTCGAGTACGAGCGCGTTCATGAGCAACGATTGGACTTGGGTGAATTTACTTGGGTTGCGTCTCGAATTGTTCTCCCGGAGGTCAAGGAGTGGTCGGATGAGTTGTTGAAGGAGCGAGAGACGTTCTGGGCCGGAAAACCTCATACTACCTACAATGCTGACGGTGTTGCGAGCAAGGCGACGACAGCTACACTCGAGCAAAAGGAAGAGTACTATGGCAAGGAGAACGCAAATGTTTCGAAGTAGTCTGCTTTCGCGATGATACCCCTTATTTAGCTGGCTTTGGTTGGTTTGGCTGTAGAGGAAGGATACCAGGCGTTTGTAACTGACCTCTGTACATCTGGTACATTTGGTACTCATAAGTACTCATGATAGATCATGGCTATATCGATTCGATACAGAAAATTGAGTCTTTCTGCACACCCTTTTTTCTCATGGTACGGTAAAAGTGAGCCCGGAAGAATCGTTGGTAAGAAGGGCTCTCGAAGGCGAATCCGTTTGTTTCAATCTCCTTGGATTTAACCCAAGAATTGAATACACACTCGTAAGGATCGTCATAAATCGTGAAGCATCGTTTTCCAACATCCAGGTTGTGTGTTGGTGCATTAGAGGACCGTGGTGAAGCAATCTATTAATGCGGGGTCTTGGTTTGCCCGGCCAACCGGCAAAATCAAAAGCAGAGGCTCAACGACGAGCAACCTGGAAGCTCCCTTGAGGTCGCAACATCTTGTATTTACAGCTCACCGCATTATCACCACCACCCGAGATAACCCTGCAATCAGCTTCTAACCCAAGGTTCCTCCTCATCGCACTCAGATGCCCCATGTGGGAATAGCCTCACTGACATGATGGAATCCACCAACCCGATGCCTATGCCCGGCGCATTCAACCTCTCCCAACACCGCGACCAAGGTTCAAGACCTCGATTGTCCGGCGCGCATTCTCACATCTTCCGACCCCCAAAGACGAGAACCGATTCTGCTGCTTCCGCCGCTTCATCGATGCTACTCTCGCGCTCGCCCTCTGCCATGTCCTTGTCCACGTCGAATACCAGCCGGCCTGGTATATCTGCAAACAGAAAGCGATCACGAACAGAGGCGGAAATGCCCCGCGCGGCGGAGGAGGATTGGGGCTCTACGATGGTGAATAGTTCGGAAGCTACGGGTGCTGAGGTTTGTCCTGGATCGCCTCCTCCTCTGGCGCATACGAAGTATGTTTTGGCTGGTGGGATGGATACTCCTACGATGAAGGCGGCGCAGCTGGCGCGGGTTGGGAATAACGACTATATGGACGCTGGATACAGAAGATCACTGGGAGAGGAAGAGGGAAGACCGCCGGGAAGCCAACAGTACTCGGATATGGATGATTCGGTTTACCTACAAGCAGATAGTCTAGGAAGGGACGCTAATGGAAGGGGCAGAGGATGGAATAGCCCTGGTAGCGGCGGATGGAGTAGGACTGCAGCACAGGTTGTAGGAGGCGTTGTCGGAAAGGTCTGGGAGTTTTGTAAAAATGGCGGTGCCGCATTTCGGGGTTTTCATGCTGGTGGTGGAAAGGGATATACCATCAACCAGGCCGGACCTATCCTTACCTACGAACCCGATGAGAATAATTTCTGGCAGAGCGAAAAACAATCTACATGGGGCCCACCGGATCGCGATTCTACACCTCTCCCAGGTAGATTTCCAGATGAGGAACCGATTGTCGAGAAACCCGAGATGGATATTCCCCCACCGAAGAGACGCCAGGTTAGCAGAAATAATACACAAGACGAGCTGGGGAAGAACTGGGTTGTCGTTCAACCAAATGCCCATAAATTAACTCCATCAAAACCTCCACCGCGAAATCCACCAAGTTATACCCTACCAACAGCCTCTTCCGCAACTCGACGCTCTATCGCACCCCCCGCTCGCCCAGCTTCCCGTGCTGGCTTCCCAGCAGCCAGAAGACCCGTCGTAACGCGAGTATCCCATGCCGGATCTCCCGCTCTGACACCAAACCGCGGCGCCAGCTTCGCCAGTCCACGGTCAAGTCCGAATAGCAAAATCCCTCGACCAAGTTCAATGAGAGATTCACCGGGGAAGGCTAGGAAGGGATTAGATAGCCCAGCAGCAAAAGAGGCACAGAGGTGGGCGGCGTTAAAGAAGAAAGAGGATAGGGATGCGGATGAGAGTATTCGGCGGCTGGATCGGCAGTTGAAGGCTATGATTCGGGAGGGCAAGGAGGCACTGGGTACGAAGATTGAGGTGGAGATGGAGGATGATGTTGATTTGAGTGATGGGGCTGGGCGATGGCCTGTTTGAGGAACTCATACCGACAAGGGGTGAGAGGGCATGCCTGATTTGGGGATCTCGATGGGAAGAGTAGATTTTTGCATATCTTGCATTTACCCTTCTTGTTGGGAGAATGGATTTTCCTTCTCCTTGAACAAATTCTCACGATGAGGGTTCAGTTGTCTGAAATCACATCGCATGACACGACAGAAGGGCAAGGAGGGCGACAAATGTACAGCGGTGGCGAGAAAAGATACCAACAACCAATACTCTTCAGTAATTATACCCTTCTTTGTGGGTTTTGTGGAAAAATTCGGGGCGTTTTCTGGGAAGGAGTCTGGTCTGGCTTAGTTCTGAGCAAATTGGGAGTTAAATTTGGATTTGTTTTTGGGAGATGGTTTCTTGTTTACTTTTTTGCGCAGAGCGGGGTTTACCGAGAGAAACCTGGAAGCGGAACAGGTCTACGAGTCTCCTTGTAAGCGGATGAGCGGTATTTGGGGTATTTTACCGGTTTATTGGTTATTTGATACCTTTAAATTTTTACCGAATTTCTCGATACTTTGCTGGTGCATTGATTTTCGTTTATTTTTTTGCGAGATGTGGAGGGGTGGTTGGTTGGTTGTTGATTGCTTTATACCCTACTCTGCTTCGGTTGAGATTGGGGATCGAGAGAGAGGGAGGAGGGAGGGGTTGTTGATATTGACTTGTAATTTGAAATTAATTCTTCTTCTTTGTGTATCTGGATTCTTGTTGGCTTTGGGTCTTGGAGATCCCTTTGGTGGGTTCTGTTGTGGTTGGATTCAACTGAGTCCTATCGACTTCTCATGGCTTGTATTTCTTGGTGACTATCATCCTATGCTAAAGGGTCAGTGATCGATAACTTTCTTCTGGTTATTGTCCTGGGTTCTATATCTGGGTATCTGGGAAAACTGTATAATTTTGGTATTCCAATCACCTTAGCCTTCTCGGGTACTCTGAGTGTGAGACTTGAGAGCTTTACTCTCCATCCAACCCTGAATCTATAAATATTTTTACGGGAGAATTGAAAGTCCTTCTCCGAGAACGTTGTGATATAGTTTAGAAGTCGATTTCCCCGGTATTTTCATACATTGGCAAGGAAAGGCGTAGTGTACACAGAGCAAGCTTGCGGGAGATCCAAGTCAACTATGAGGGCAGCCAACTTGACAACTTCGGAATGCAATTCTTGCCTGGTTTTCTGGGTTCGAAAGGTAGGTTATATGGTATTATGGTAGAGATGAAGTATTTGGACTTTGGAGTTGGCTTTGGCTTGTGGTTTGTCTTTGATGGGGGTTTCGATGTTGTGGATGAGAAGCGAAATTTA
Organism: Hymenoscyphus scutula; assembly: GCA_001399465.1. Lineage (NCBI taxonomy): Eukaryota > Fungi > Ascomycota > Leotiomycetes > Helotiales > Helotiaceae > Hymenoscyphus > Hymenoscyphus scutula. The sequence goes on along the minus strand of LKTO01000048.1, from coordinate 8,197 downwards.
CGTCTGGTAAGGTTTTCTGGTCTTTCTGGTTGGGATATTGTTGCTAAGATCCTGATTGAAGGAAAGGAGAGATTTTCATTGGGCCTTTGTTTTGGGAACAACTTGCAGTTGGAATCATGGTGAAATGTGGTGTTGACTGGGGCTTCAATTTTTTAGCTATTTCAGTTTCGAGGCATTCTCGAAGCAACAAAGAGGTTACGAGGTCTCTTGCCCAGAACTATCCTGGGTCTTCCAACACTGGTACCGAGAACATTACAAGAATGTGGTTGTGTTGTATCTTGCTCTACAAAGAACATCCGATGGTGTTGGTTCCCAACCGCACCCTAGTACCGCCTGTCAGAGTAGCATGGAAAAACATAAGCATGTTTTTTAAGGAATGAAGTAGGGTGTTGGTTCCTTTGTAGAAAGTTTTAAAGGCTCCCAAATGGCGAAGTCCAAGCCCTTGATGACTGCCATGGATTTCCTTACAAGCGTGAAGATCATGAGAACTGTCATGTCACCATCAAGTTCCACGAGGGTCATTTTGAGTCTACTAAAAAGGTCTCTGATTTTGAATGAGAGGCAGAGACAGGAAAGTAAGAGGTGATGTAGAGTTTGTGTTCTATCTTGACATTCTGCTCTGCAGGAATTCATGGCTACTTCAATGGTAGGCCATCTATCTCTTCTCCATTCATTCCTCAACCCAGACTTTGTAAATCACTTCCTTCTTTTAGCCGAAAAGGTTCGAATGATCAAAATTATCCTATCGTTACGGCTCTTGATGGTCAGCGGAAGAGCAGGTTCTGGAGGTCTCTGGCTACTCGCCTCCTTTCGCCCAAAAGTAGGGAGGTCTTCTAGGCCAAGTGTTTTCTTCGTTCGAAATTTCTGGTAAAAATACTGGAGAATGGCTAGTGAACCATTGTTTCGGAAATATCTTAGAATTGGCATTGCGATGAAGTTGTGCTCTGACAGGAGGACAGTTCTTGGGGTATTTTTGAGAGGTCATTTCGACGGAGGAACAAAGAAACTTCAGGTTCTCGTGTCGAAAGCTGTTTTGGGGGGCTCAACATTGGTAGCGAGAACATTGGACGGGGATACTTTTGGTGTTGGTCACCAACCTTACCCATGCATGTACCATGGGTCGGAGTAGGACTCAACACCGCGAGGTTATTGCTTGGGGGATTAAAGGAATGCTTCAATTATTCCATGAAAACACTTTGTTGTAATTATCTAGAGGTATAGACAAATCTTGAACTGTTACCAAGTGATCGCTACTCCTTTTTTCGGATAAGATGCTTGATACCAGTTTCGTTTTTTTTTGCTTGATTTGGGGAGTTGATCGATTTAAACTCTTCTGGAACTAGTCTCTTGGATATCTTTCTTCAATCTTGAGACAGATAGAACTAGTTGAATTCAGTTTTTCGGTAAAAGGTCCCCAGGATTCTGCAACTAGGTTGCTCAACACACGGCCTCAACATCCTCCACTCTCTAGCGCCAACATTAAAGGCTTTTACTTCTCTAAAGATAAAAGAAAAGGAATAGCTTGCTGAAGTGATAATCGTAGATTCAAATAAGATTGGAGCTACTTTATATACTGCCGATGGGAAATGAGCTCTCGATACCCAATACTTTTACCAAACTATGTTGTATTCATGGGTTCTTTTGTTGAATTGCCGGTCGAACCTGTTTTACGTAAAAGGCGATAAGTTGGTTATCGGGTGACGCCGCCGTGGTTTCTTTTCCAATATTACCTAGCCTCTCTGTCCCGCTTCTCTTTCACGGTATATTCACAGCAGCAAAACAACTAGAAGATATCGAGATCTGGTCTCCAGACTATCTCTTCATGGTGACTGAGCGTTCCTCTTGTAGTTCTTCCTATGCTGGTTTGGTGGTACCAGGGGTCAAGCTGCGGGGAAGAACTGTTTACCGCTGTTGATCTCTTCTTTCGCAAGGCAAACCTTCAAGTAAAGAGGGGTTCTAAGGTGGTATCCTCAGAATATATGTTGGCTGTCTCGCAAAAATGGTACCGAGAGCGTTGTAAGCAGGTAAACTCCTCTTCAAAGAAAAGATGTGGATACCTGCCATGTTGGTTCCCAACTCACCCCTGTGCCACCAGTCAGAGTAGCATTGAATAGATAGAGAATGTTGTTAGAGGAATGAAACAAGGTAGTGATTCTGTATTGAAAGAATTTCGATGTTGATAGATCCTTCATTCGCTCTTTTGCCAACGTCTGCTGATGTTTCCTATGTTCAATCTGATAAGATCCCCGTCCAGTCTCACATCTTTGGCAGAAGGTTCCCAGGTAATTCTGTTGCGTTTTCCTTTGTTCTTTAATGTTTGAGAGATATATTAGGCTCATGAGGTTTGAAAATGTTTCATAACACTTTTATGGTATTGGGTTGGAAAAAATTTCAATAGACAAAGAACGGGTCTTATTGAGGAGACAGAAAACCTATTTAACAAGAACTTCCCTATGACTTTTGACTTTTCACTCACCTTTTATCCAGACATACATACTCAAGAAATTATCACATTACTGAAGAAATCCACCTGATCATTACCATGGAGGTATCATTGGAAAATCCTCGAAATCAAGACACCGAAAAGGGGCAGGAATCCTTGAATGACGCAGAGTATCCCAGCCCACAAATTATCCAAGAGGTGATAAATGTGCAAACAACTGACAGTGGCGGATTCGTAGGATGTCCACCGAGCTTGGTGGGATATTGGACATGCTGTCAGGATGGCAGAGAAGTCAACCCAGCTGCCTGGGGAAATAATTGCCCTGACTGTAGCCACACAAGGTGTACTGATTGCACGGTCCACTAGATATTCTTCAACCGCTTCCTCACTTCACCCAGGGAGCCACTTTATTCTGGCTTCGGTCACTCCTTGTATGGCGTTCAGAGGGCTAGACTACCAGGCTCTCCTTTCAGAATCGGAGCTTACTACATTATCATCACACACTCATTTGAACCTCTGGGGCATTTCTCTTACAATATTAGCCATGAACATATCAAAATATATTGATGATAACACACACTATCCGGGGCCTTTTGGTTTCATCTCAACTGTTCAAAGTGAATGTAGAACTCCTTTAGATATACTATTGAAACACGTCGAGGAAATGAGCATTCGTAAACTAGTGTTCCGAAGCAATAAGGAGGAGTACAATCTACTACCTTTCAGAGTGTCGCACCGCTGTTTTCACACAGTTTGGTGAGGCATATTCCCTTTCGAGGACTGATTTACCGCAATCGTGATTCCAGAATTAAACAGCTGGTACTCCTCTTGAGTAAAAACGGCAATGATAGTGCCATTCAGGTTCAATAGTTATAAGTGGATGCTCGTAACGTGTTGAGACCTCCTTCGATTTCGATTTTCCAACACAGCCGCCGCAAAGTGGCATCCTTTCATTTCTTCAAGCTTCTTAGACAATATCCTGACACCGTTCCATTTCCTACTAGAAAAACATTTATCGTCGTTCTCTAAGCCATATATCCAACTTCTTTCATTTGACTATTAATCAAAATAATCCCCTTCTTCCGCAAAACATCCGATTTCCCATCTCTCCAATTGTCAATCCTATCCATCCCCACCATTCCCATCCTATGCCCCTCCTCCGCAAAAACCCAAACACCACTGTGACCACAAAACAGCTACCAAAACCACCCCTCACCCCTCACCCTCCCCTCCATTTCCCCTCCTAATCCCTCAATTACCACCCCCCCTAAAACCTCATCAGTACAAACAAAAAAAACCCCCCCAAAACGATTAATTCCCCCAACCAAAGTTAGGAGAAACTCTCCTTTCTATCCTATCAGTGTGAGCAGAAACCACTTAACTACTCAACTACTCAACTACTCAACTACTCAACTACTCAACTACTCAACTACTCAACTACTCAACTACTCAACTACTCAAATACTCACCGCTATACTCAACTACTCAACTACTCACCGCTATACTCGAGTAGTATTCTAGAGTAGTAGAGTAAAGTATAAGAAGTAAGTCCTAAAACCCCTTGAGTAGGGTATAAGTAGGTGTAACAACTCAACTCAACCCCGCTCTACTCTACTGATTTTTTACACCGCATCCCATTACCCGGCACCATTACAGTAAAACAATGAGAAGATAGAGTAAACAAGATCTCCCGAACCACCCCCCAAAGCACAACAAGAAAAAATAACACAAACGCACACAAAATCACCTCAAAAATTCGAGAATCAATTTCCTCCGAAACGGTGGGAGTAACCACACCCCCGCACTTTTAATACAATATCATATCTACACAACCATCCCGTCCCGTCATCCCCAAAATTTCCACCCCCCGCCCAGTCCCATTTCATATTCACGTGACGTAATCCTCCGCAACGTCGTAGTCCAAATCATCACCCATCCCATGCCCATGAGGATGATTTCCACCCCCTCCTCGCACAGGACTAGAGTCCACAGCCATCGCATCGCCATCCTCTTCCTGCTTAACCTCCTCACTCTTGGTGGGGTTCAAGTTCACAGGTGGTAATGGCGTTTGCACCCATGCCATCTCCACTTTACCAACAGAAGGAAGTTCGCCATCTGGGATGCCGTACATGAATTTCTCGGCTGTGAAGCGGTCTTTGAATGTGATACTTGTAGTGGAAGGCGTGACATCGAGAGAGGTGTATTCGCCGATACCCTGTGATCAATATTAGTTAAAGAGTCAGCAGTAACATCAGGGAAGTATGTGTACTTACGAGTAAGAACTGTCTGAGGTTCTCATCCTTCTCGGTATCAGTAAAGTCAACTCCAGTAAGAGTAATCTTCTTAGGCCGATTGTCGAGCTTGTAAGCCCCTCCTCCCGCAAATGGTGCACCCCCTCGACCTCGATAACCCCCTCGGAAACCACGGGGTACGAATGCCCCTCGACCTCTGTAACCACCTCGTCCCCGACCACGGCCTCGGTATCCATACGAAGGCTCATCCGTCGAAGGATCAAGTCCCAGAGATTGAGCCTCTGCCTCCAGAGCAGCAAGCTGCGCCTTCAAAGCGTCGGTTTGAGAAACTGGTTTTGCATCACCAGTCGTAGGAGTAGGAGTACCACCCGACTTTGCAGTCTTCGCGGCCAGTTTCTCCATCAACTTTCTCTTTTCTTCAGCCCGATTCTTTGCTAACTCCTCTTGTCGTTTCTCAATCTCCTTCCTCGCTACTTCCATCTCCACCTTCTTTCTCATCTTCTCCTCGTGTACTTTTTGCGCCTCCTCTTGCTTGCGGGCAAACTCTTCGAGGTCGATTTGTGGTTCTGCTTCCTTGGGGGGAGATGATTCATGGTTGCCATTTTTGACAGCCGAGCCATTCGCACCGGTAGCAGCTGGAGGCTGTGGAAGCGAACTGTCATTGGTATACCAATAAACCTTGACGAATCTGTTGTCGAAAATAACTTTTGGTGAGTTGTATGCCCCACTTGCACCATTCCAATCATCGAATTTGACGATTGACAATCTCTTGTATGGTCGCATCCCGACTTCCTTGATACTGCCAAATTGAGAGAAGAACTCCCGTACTGCATCCTCCGAGAATTTGTCTTCAGGAATGTTTTCCACCACGATGGTAGTCTTGCTTCTGTCAAAATTCGGTCTGTCGGATGAGAATTCTGCACGCCCTCCTCGTCTGCCAGCATTGCCTCCGCGATCACCTCTCGAAGGACCGCCTCTTCCTCTTCCTCTGTCATTGCCTCTGGTGTTGTTGTTGAAACTATTGAAACCAGGACCGTGACTAGGAGGGTGTAAAGAATTATTTGGATTGCCATTCAACTCAATACCCGTCATCAGACCAGCATTCGTAGGATCATATTCATCCGACTTCTTTCCAGGTGGCACAAATATTGAATTATCGCCATGCTCATACATGCAGGTATTGCCCCTCGCGCAGAAGCCCTTTTGATCGTAATCTCGACATCTCGGTCTCCTCGTCTGAACGGCGACTGGTGGTGGTCCCCCACCGAGAGGCGAAATAGGAGGAGCATTGATATTTGGATCCCAACCCATATTCTGTCCCATATTCTGCATCTGAAGCATAAAGGCCATAGGGTCGGCAGGATCGAAGGTCGGCATCCCTAGAGGTGGACTCGGCATTCCAGGCATAGGCATAATCGGTGTTTGTCGACCGCCAGGAAATCCTCCACGTCCATTGAAGTTGTCGTATCCCCCTCCTCGACCTGGCATCCCCCCACCTCGTCGCGGTTGCTTGAGCATTCTCGAATCCTGTCCTCCCATCGGCATCATGCCCCTATCCTGAGGATCGCCATCCCCTCGATCGTTGTATGTACGTTTCCTCGAACCATTCGGTCCTCCAAATGGTTGTCCTCCCATACCCATCGGGGGCGCAGATGCGTATGAAGGCATCGCAGCAGAAGGGCCAGTCGGCGGCGCAAACGGCAGTGAAGGTCTTCGCTGTGGAGGTGGAGCAGAGCCTGGCAGGTACGATTTGTATGCGATGGCGTCAAAGACGTCTCGGATGAAAACCGCCGAATCTTCCTTGAGGAAATCTGGAATCTCGGCCATGCAGAGAGCTCTCACAGTCTCCGTGTCGCCATCGTGTCGAAGGAGGGCAAGGACGTAGTCGGCAAGAACATCAGCATCTGCATCGGATCTTTATAAACACCCCCACGAGTTAGCGCAACCACTTGAGTGCAAACGGGGGAAGGAACGGAACGTAACGTACGTATTTTCCAGTCGCTTGACAATCCACTTCTTCAGCAGCAGCGCTTCTTCTTCCGGGAACAACATCTTTGGTAGAAAGTGCCTTCAATTAATCCATGTGACGTTTGTTTACTCTTCGCTTGGCCTATAATAGTACTTGGGTCGAGGGTGGCGGGTAATTCACTACCTGTACCTAGATTTCATGGTTGTTCTTGCCTCTGTCGCGAAGTGAGGTGAGGCACTGTAACCTTAAACAATCTCGACTTTTCGTGATCTGCGAGGTCATTTTAGTGGGTCGAGGGACAGGGGCTGTCTTGCATTTCTCAGCCTTCTGAAGTTCTGACAAGTACCTACCATTAATTCTTCCAGTCCGATTTCCTTATAAGTTTCGGTTATAGACATATAGAGTCTTTAGAAAAAACCACATGAAAAAGTCTCGCTGCCGAGAGTAAAGTAAAATATTTGAAGTAGGGCAGATAGTAAAACAACAATACCTAACTATTGGTAGGTTGCCTACAAACAGCCCACTCAAATCTTCTATTTGCCTACTCATTCCCTAACAAAATACCAGCACCACCACAATTAAAACACAAAAAGCCTCAAGATGACCATCACAATGTAATTTCCATCTTCAAAAATCGGGAATTTAATTATCTGCTTCTCCCCTCTATATCTACCCACATGAAATAACCGTGGGATATGTACATACATATCAAGATACCGCCTCTCCACTGTCCAATCCACTCCACTCCACTCCCCTCTAATCCAAAGCAAAGAAAGGATCAGATGACGGGGAATCTATACAAAAATAAGAAAAGTGGTATCATAACGGTTCCCTCCCATATCCCCTTCCTCCCAAGTACCCTATTACCGAATTCCAATTCCATCCAAGAAGTCCATAATAGCTCAAGAACCCCATCCAAGACCTCCGATTTTCCATCGCACCATACCAAACCCCGACCAATGTCCCATCCAACCTATCCATACACATCCCCAAAACAAGAAATATTAAAAAGCAACACCAACCCTACTCCTCCTAACCCCTAACCTCTCAACCTCCATCTCCTTCCCAAACCCCAACCCCAACTCCCCCCGTCCAACAACCCTTCGTCCAGGACTACTCTCCGGCGTACTCATCTCCTCATTCCCCTCATCAAATTCTTCAGAGTAAGTAGTAGTAATAGTACTCAAAGTACTAACACTACTAACCGACACCCTCCTCTCATCCCTATCATCCCTCTCATCCCCATATCCATCCCTCTCATCTCCATCCACATCATCCCCATCATAACCACCCCCCGAAACATCTACACACCGATAAAACCCCTCTCTCTCCGTAACCGGTTTCGGCGTATTAGTAACCGAATCCAACGACGCAACACGTCGATGTCCATCCTCCCTCTCCCTCTCTTCCCTCATCAAAGGGAACAACCAATTCGACACGCGTCCAAAGGATTTCTTCTTTCGCAGAGGTGGGTGAGATTTTTGGTTTTGGGTGGTTGGGTGGGGGATGAGGGTTAAGGGGAGGGGTGGGGGG
>LKTO01000479.1:0-38690 GCA_001399465.1 Hymenoscyphus scutula | reverse complement strand
CCTAACCACCAACCCCCAAGAATCCCCCCAACTGATAAAATACCCCCACCACCCTCACCCCACGCATCCAAAAATAATCCTCAACACACCAACCTACATAGCCTCCATCTCACAAGCCTTCATACACCAACACCTCCCCAACCTCTTCCACCTCGCCCGTTCCAGAGGGGACCGTGTTCTCCAACCCCTCGAATGTTTCCAGACTTCCTTCCGGAAATTTGGGGATGAGATGTATTATGCTTTAGCGCTGGAATGGGTCGTTACGCGTGTGACGTTTTTTGCGAGGAATGAGGAGTTGGGTGGTGGGAGTAGTTTTGAGGTTTGGAGTCGTGTGCCGAACAAGAGCACTGGAGGGTGGAATCCAGAGAATGTGATGCAAGATTTCTATGCGGGGATGCTGGGGTGTTATAACACAGGAGCCTACGTTGAGGCAGAAGCGTGGTTGGATAGGGGAGTAGGGATATTAGAAGCTATTGGGAATATCCTACGTATGGAATCGGGGACCTCGTATAGTGCTCGACTGATGCATGATTATCTGCAGACTGTCATCCCTTTTCTTTCTTGGGCGGAGAATGTTGAGTCTCGTTCGACTTTTCGGTTGTTGCAAGCGGTTTATAGGGGGTCGGGGGAGGATCGGTGGGCGGTTGTGCGGATGTGTAATAATCTGGGTCCAGTGGGGAGGGATGACGCGGCGATGGAGGCTTATAACCAGGCGACGATGTATAATGATAGGATTGCTTGGGAGGTGTTTGAGTCTATTCCTTGAAGAAGTACTATCGGGATGGAATGGAGGGAGCTTGGATGTTGGAGATAGGAAGGTAAATTTTTACCTGAGGTGAGTTTAAGTTTACTTGAATACGAGCTTCTCAACGGCCGTCTTTCTAACAGTAATTAAGGCTCAGGAATGAATCACCCCAATCCATTTGAAGTCGAAAAACCCACTTTATAGAGTTTTCCTACAACGTGGGCGCGACGCGGCATTCCATCATAGCGTCGTCTTATCACCCACCCCCACGAAAGTTCATTCGAACTCTCAAAGTCCCCTCAAGAAAAGGATCAAAGGAAACTGTCCTCACTCCGTCTCCTTCCCTTCACAAATTATAAAAAGAGACGGGAAAAATTGGGAGAATCACAACTCCCACCCACAACTCCCTCCCCATTTCCAAAAACAAAAATACACTAAACCCCGGACTCCCCGCGAACAAGCAACCCACGCGAAACCCCAGACGAACACCCTGATACAAATCCATGACTCTAGCGCTCTTGGTACTCCGGGTGATAAGTGGCAACAGCATAAGAACAAGGGGAACGGTCTTTTCCCCCAACCCTCCTTCCCCAAATCATCGATTTTAATTTAAATCCTCTCTATCCCGGGGGAGATTAGACAACAAGGTCCAAAAGAAGAAGAAAAAAAGAGTAGAAATGCACAATACCACCCACACCCCGTAGTTTGATGGACACAATGCCCATGCTGGCATTCGAAAGCCAGGAAGCAGAGATGAAGGAAATTTTGGAATCCGAAGAGCATCTACACCGAGAGGTGGAAACCAGAGGGCTGGAAGACCGCGCGACATGGCAGATGGTGAAGAGGTATCGCTCGAGTGTGATGTGGTCCGCTTTTATCGGGATGGCGGGGGTAAATTGGGGAATGGATGTTTTGGTGAGAATGTTCCTTTTTTTGGTGATATATGGTAGAGAGTGCTAACAAGCAAGATAGCTCTCCAATGGAGTCATCTCCGTTCCTTCCTTCCAGCGAGATTTCGGATATGTCTTTCAGAATTCCTATATTATCAGCGCGAGTTGGCAGATTGCTTTTAATACGGCTGCTTCGATTGGTGGTTTCTTTGGCGCCATCAGTTCAGGATATATTGTGAACAAATGGGGGACTAGAATAACTCTTGGTACTGCTTGTATTATCAGTATAGGGGCTGTATTCTTACAGATCTTCACGACAGACTCTGGGTTGTTGATGGCTGGAAAGGTAGGAGATTTTGACCTGAAATACATTGAGAGAGACATCACTCACCATTTTGACAGTTAATCAACGGACTCACTCTGGGATCCTTCCTGACGATAACCTCCTCTTACGCGGCGGAAGTATGTCCCGTTGAAGTTCGTGGTCTAACGACTTCTGGAGTTCAACTATTCATCGGCATCGGACAACTCGTAGCCAACCTTATCCTTAAAGGAACCGGGACCCTGGACTCTGAATGGGCATACAAAATCCCCTTTTCGCTACAATTCATATTCCCTGTCCTTTTGCTGGTCGGTCTCCCTTTTTGTCCAGAATCGCCATGGTACCTAGCACGCACGAATCAAACCACAAAGGCGATTTCGACACTCGCTCGATTGGGACATCCATCTCCAGAGAAGAGTCTCTCAGAAATTGCTCAAATAATCCGCCACGAAAACGAAAAAGTTTCCTCGACTTCGTATCTCGATTGTTTCAAAGGCTCTGATCTCCGTCGAACTGAAATAGCGATGGGAATCTTCTCCGTCGCGCAACTGACTGGTGTCGTTTTCGTCATTGGATACAGCAGTTACTTTTTCGAACTTGCCGGACTTTCAGTCTCGAATTCCTTCAGTCTTTCCGTTGGAGTTTCTGTTCTTGGACTCGTGGGCGTCGTGTGTTCTTGGTTTCTGATAAACCGGACAGGCCGCCGGTCGACCTCTTTAATCGGCACAGCTATCTTGACGGGACTCCTCTTCATCATCGGTATCCTCGATGTCATTCCCAGTCGCGACGATGGAGTCATATACGGACAAGTGGCTTGTATCATCCTGTTCGCTTTCGTATATCTCATGACAATCGGACCTATGGGATGGACATTATTTGCTGAAATATCTTCCGCTCGTCTCCGTTCTCGAACTGTCGGACTTGGAATCGTGGTACAGAATTCGTTTGGTGTTTTGATGAATATTGTCGTGCCCTTATTGATCAATCCCGATGCTGCAAACCTGAGAGGGAAGATTGGTTTCATATTTGGCGTAACCTCTGCGTTGAGCGTGTATTGGGTGTGGGAAAGGGTACCGGAAACTGCTGGAAGGAGGTTTGAGGAACTGGATTTTCTCTTCGAGAAGGGGGTCCACGCCAGAAAATTCAAAGAGTATGATGTTTTGATATGACGATGTATGGATAGATATATTGGTTTTGGAATGGCGTCTTGGGTTGATTTGGTTGGGAAGATGGACTTTTAAGGACTTGTATACCTGCTGGTTTGGTTCCACAGCTTGGTTTTGGCTTGTTTTGAGAACCTTGAACGTGTCCTCGTTCTTGGATAATTAGAATAATTATGCAAATGATGATATTTTCCAAAATGCTTTGGGACAATCCAACAGCACTATTTTAAAACGCCTCTTCTGTTGTCCCAAGTCTTTGAATCGGAAACAAGTCTTTGGGTTGATTATCTCCAATCAACCGACAAAGTCTCCAATCAATCCAAGAAGTCTGGAGATAATCAACCCAAGAAGTCTGAGTAACGAGAAAGAAAGGTAGATACGACCGTAAAGTTTGCACTGCCAAACTGTAGACCTTCATAATCCATGGTACGAAAACGACCCACAGTGACATGATCTGCTGCCATCAATCAGGTTCAACGAGAGGGGCACTTGCAGTGTATCATCCCACAAGACTCCGAAGGTTCTTCAGCATGGCTTCCAGATGAATGACCAACAAGAATGTAATTCAGATCGCCTGCACTTGCATCTCGCTGTTCAAATTACACAACTTGAGTTCACCGCTCCAAAATTCCTCGACATCTCCCTTGCAACAAACACAAAAACCACACAAAACCCCGTCACAGTGCTTCCAGAAAAAAATGTTTCCTCATCACAACGGATGTTCAAACACAAACAGGGCCCTTCGATGACTTCATCTCCAGCCTTCCATGCGGCTGTCCGCCTGTCACCAACTGCCAGCTCATGACAATGTTGATTTGGAATGAATGGCCTCATGGGAACCCTTGCAGCCACGCGAAAACTGTCAAACAGCGATTTTGCACCTACCTGTATCTTTACACTGGAAGAATAGACGGTGTAACTCGCGGGAATGGCGGAAAATATTTTTTGGTGTTTTGGTATTCCAGTGTGTTGGACGAGAGACTCGAGCTCTTTCGTTTCCGGAACCGGATCCCGCTAATGGAGCTAGTTGGTGATGGTGTTGAGATAGTTTGGAAGTAAATGGATTTAGAAGATTGCTATTTACAGTAACAGATAGATGCAGGCTGGACAAATCTGGAAGGTACCGTTGATAGAAGATTTTCTTGAGGTGGTGCTGGTGGTGCTGGTGGTGTTTTCTTTAAAAGGGCTAAGGCTAGACCAACGCCCGCGTTTCAATCGGTCCAGCTTTAGTGCAGGGTTGGCCTGAACCGTAAAGAACTTGGCGCCCCTTGGCTCCACCCAAAATCCCCAGATTCAACCTGAGTCCCACCAGGCCACCAGGCCAAAGTCTGAAGCTAAGGTACTGGTAAGCAAGCCTCTCCTCAAGGGTCGGGTTAGCCGTCTGCAATTCAGCAAAGTTCGGTTCAGTCAGTCAGTATTCATTGGGAAAACCTTCCGGGATTCCTCCTGTCGATATACAGGAGACGACACTTGCGAATAAAAGGCGTCTATTTGTACTCCGTACAGACCCAGAGACTGCAAAGACTGCAAATACCCTTCCCTTCTGCATTGCATTGTTGTCAGAGCTGCAGGACCTCCAACCTACGCATTTCGAGACGCCGGCAGTGATAGTCCGGCAGGCCGAGTGCAAGCCAGCAAGAAATAGGGAACTGCTAGTCTGCTACTGAATTACTACTGAATTACTACTGAATTACTACTACCACTCACCCACTACCACCATTCTTCTCTCCTGCCAGCTTTCTCAATCCTCGCCCCATCGAACATCATCTCCGGCCCACATCGCGTCCCCAAGTTTCCAAGATCTGGGCAAAATCGCCGACTTTCCTGAATCGTTCCTCACTCACCCTCTCGTAATTCCGTACCGTAATCCCACCGGCGATCCATTTCCTTCTCTCCTTGAGGAAACGACCACGCAATTCTGGTATCTCGGCTGAGTCACCATCTTCCAAAGGCAACTTCTGCGGACTTGGATTCCTGGTTGCTGGCAGCATTGATTAAATCGTGGGGAGTTTATCTTTATTGGTGGCGGCTCCATCAAAAATCCATCTCCATCTTCCTGCGTCCGACCCCGAACCAAACATCCGACCAATGGCAGGGCAAGAAGGAACTACGCAATCATCAGCCCACGGTTCAGTTTCGAACTCGACTTCCAATCCTACATCAACCTCACATCCGAACTCTACTGATAACCCTGTGGAAATGAGCGATCTTGAGGCATCGAGCGTGCCCAAGAGAACCGCTGGCACCGAGTCGCAGAGCAACCTCCTGAACGATGTAGCAATTCCATCCTCCTCTCCCATGGACACCTCCTTTCCTGCTTCCTCGACCACGACAAGCCCAGAGAAGGCTTCGACGATGGCTTCCACCTCACAATCAAAGGCGACGACCGCTGCCGACGCTCCGTCTGCCACTGCGCCAGACTCCTCCTTATCGCATACCACCACCCCTCCCACGACGACCGATCCCTCTCCTGCAAACTTGTCAAGACTTGATTCAGTAGCAATAGGACCTTCGTCGGATACAATGCTGGCTGCTCCTGCTACGACAGCCAGCGAGGCGGGGCCGGTCCTTGTCATCACATTACTCCTCACCTCTGGTGCTCGACACCCATATAAGATTGATGAGAAGTACCTTACAAAAAGAAATGTGAATGTACCAGGGATGACCGAGAGTGGGAAGAAGGATCCATTTAGCATAAGTGTATACACACTGAAGGAGTTGATTTTGAGAGAGTGGAGGGAGGAGTGGGAAGCTCAACCGAGCAGTCCAAGTAGTATCCGACTGATTTATTTTGGGCGGTTATTGGATGATAAGACTGCTTTAAAAGGTATGTTTGAGTGTATTTTGTTTTCAGGTGTGATGTCGATTATGCTGTGGTATATCCCTTTTCTCCCGGATAAGGAGGAATTGCCGTCTATGCCAGATATGCCTCCGGAATTAGAGGGCTTCTTCATTATGAGGACGAGTCCAATGACCCATCCCATACGGATATATGCCCAATGCTAACGTTCATGTCAAAATAGAATGTAGATTCAACGCTGAATCGGCAAATGTTGTACATATGACTGTCCGACCACAAGATATCGTTGACGAAGAAGATGCTTCCAAAGGCAAAGGACTAGGACGAGATAGAGGCGATGGGGAAAGCACAGCCGGTTGTCGGTGTGTGATTCAATGAAGGAAAAAGGTACCCTTACAATTTTGAAACAGCATAGCTTGCTTCTGCATCTGACTTCCTACCCTCCCCCTTTTTCGACATCTCTCCCATCACATTTATCCTCGAGGAGATATCTGGATTATGTGGAAGACAAGAACGATACATACAAATTCTTACGACAGTACGAAATGGAATTCCTCCTTTTATTTTCCACCCCCTCGACATTACAGAAAGAACAGGCGTTTGGGATTGCAGCTCTCTCTTCTTTTAAGTAATTTCATTGATTTGGACTCCACCCTTTTTTGGGATGGAGAGATTTACTTTTCTTGGTATTTATGGCATTATGGCGGGGTTTCTTTTTAAAGGGTTGGGTTGGGTGTGAAATTTAGGGAAGAATGCGATGCCTGCCTCGATGTGGTTACATATTTGTGGAGAGGAGGTGATTTTTGGTTGGGGTTGGGTGTGATGGAATAGTGTATACTTAGCTGGGAGTGGGTGATGTTATATACGGGGGTGTACGTGATGACTCCTGGGGCTTTTTTTTTGTTTGTTTGAAAGATACTGGATAGAATGCATGTCTCTAACCAGATTTCTTCTTCTAGAGGGATGACCTTTCTCTAATTTTGCTGTGATTCAGTAATTGTTGCTGTTAACCAGAAGTGACAAATAGGCTGTGTAAGTAAATATCGGCCACCGTAGAAATTTTCAAAAGTCGTCAGCCTCGCCATGACGACCCCAACCTTCAAGTTCAACCTCAGATTCCACTAACCTCCAACACCAATGTCATGACCTTCACAATCCGCGGGCCTGGAGCCCAACTATGGCGCTGGTCAAGAAATAACCATCGCAGCTACACCACCTCTTCCTCTTCCCACAACCCACCCATCATCCAACTCACAAACGCAACCTTCTATCGTCACCACCCCAACTCGAACCTCCACAGCACCGCATCCAACCCCCCGCTCTTCCCGAACCTCTCTCTCGAAATTCCCTCCTTCCCTAAAACAGGGGAGAAGAAATACTGGGCGATCATTGGGCGGTCGTCGAGTGGGAAAACTACTTTTTTGAAATGTCTGATGGGGGGGAATGTGTGTATTCCTGCTGAGGCGAGGGGGTGGCCGTTTCTCGAGGGGAAGGGGGTGAGTCCGCGGAGTGCTATTAGGAGGGTGGGGTTTGATGGGGAGGATGGAGGGGGTGGTGCTGGTGGTGGGGGACTTGGTGGAGGGGGACAGGTGGGGAGGGGTGCGTATTTAAGTGCACGGTATGAGTCTCGGAGGGAGGAAGGTGATTTCACGGTTGATCAGTATTTAAGGGGGCAGGTGGAGGTAAATCCTTTTGAAGATACAGTTGTTCAGGTTGATGAGGGGGTTTTGGGGAGGGTGGTGAAGCAGTTGAGGTTAGAGAGTCTTCTTGGGATGGGACTTATGGGTTTGAGTAATGGCCAGATGAGGAGGGCTAGGGTTGCTAAAGCACTTCTTGGGAAACCGGAGGTTTTGCTGCTGGATGAACCGTTTGCGGGGTTGGATCCGGGAAGTGTGGGGGGATTGAGTGGGTTGTTGGGGGGGATGGCGGAGAGGGGGGAGCCGAGGGTGGTTTTGGGGTTGAGGGTTCAGGATTTCGTTCCGGAGTGGGTTACGCATCTTGTTTATTTGAAGGGGAATTGTGAGATTGAGTTTTTGGGGGGGAAGGAGGAGGCGCTGAAGAGGTATAAGGAGTTGGGTGGGTTGAAACGAGGGGTTCCTAGGTTGAAGAAGGGAGAGGTGGGGGGTTCTGAGGGGATGACTGGTGTGGCTTTGCCTGCTAAAATTGTCAAATGGAGGAGCGTGGATGGGTATCCTATGAAGGATCTCGAGAAACCGAAAATTGGGGAGGCATTGGTGGAAATGGAAGGAGCAGTGATTTCATACGGCCCCAAAACAGTTCTTGGAAACTGGAAGCAAGAAATCAATGGCACAGAGAAGGAAGGTCTTTGGTGGACCCTGAGACGAGGTGAGAGATGGGGAGTCTTTGGACCTAACGGTTCTGGAAAAACGACTCTCCTCTCACTCATCTGTTCCGATCACCCAAAGACATACTCCCTCCCCATCAAACTCTTCGGACGATCACGAATCCCAGAGCCAGGAAAACCCGGGATCTCAATCTTCGACATCCAATCTCGAATCGGGCACTCGAGTCCCGAAATCCACGCCCACATCCCCCCCTCCCTCACCATCCGACAAGTCCTCGAAAACGCCTGGGCAGACACCTTCCGCGGCCTCCCCAAACTCACGCCCGACGCCGAGGAGAAAATCAATAGTTTCCTCTACTGGTTCTCACCCGATCTCCAACCGCCCACCTCCATCCCGGAGCACCGCCCCGTCCTCCTCCCAGGCCAAAAATACGGCTCCCTCATCTGGGCCGAGGAAACCCTCTTCGGCGGGCTCTCCTTCGGCGCGCAAAAACTGCTCCTCTTCCTCCGCGCCATCATCAAGGAACCCGACATCGTCATCCTGGACGAGGCATTCAGCGGGATGGACGACCGTCTGCGTAACCGGTGTCTCCTCTTCCTCACGTGGGGCGAGAGGAAAGTCTTCAAACGAACCTCGTCCTACAGGAAGAAAGACGGAACGTGGACGTGGACTAAGGGCGCGCTGGTGATGCGCGATTCTAGGGCGGGGAAGATGGGGTTGGTTGGTTTTCGGGGGTTGGAGGAGAGGCAGGCTTTGGTGGTTATTAGTCATGTTCGGGAGGAGGTTCCGGGGTGTGTGAGGGAGTGGATTTGTCTTCCTGATGGGGAGGAGGTGGGGGGGAGGGAGTGAGTGGTTGGATCTTTGGAAGTGGTTCTCGCCTGTACTTTCTTTGGAGAGATGGTTTGGCATTAAGAAATAACTTAAATGTCCATATTAACCTTTTCAATTTCATAGAGCGTGTTCAGATTATAAAAGGGATTCTCGGTTACCAGCGAGAGTCCCGTTACGAAGCTTTCAGTTGTATTTTCAGTCAGTCAAACCTTTGTCCCCGACGTAGAACAAAGTAGAGTAGCAGGTAGTTACTCTTACTCTGAGTTACGCTGATTTACTCAGAGTAGCGTTAGGTGGTATCGGTCTGGTATGTTTTATTCACCATTTTTGGTATTGGTCAATAAAGTGGTTATATTGATCAATATTGGGTTATTGGTCAATAAGTACGGACTTTACAGATAACACGTAACGTCTACTAATATTTTTTTTTACCCCCTTTTACCCCCTTTCTAAGACTTTAGACCCCCTCACTCTCCTTTTCTCAGGGTCTATTAGATGCCTCTCTCTAAAAGGAAGCCTTTTTAATTTTTAATTTAATTATTTATCTACCTATATAAGAAGGCCCTGCTACCTTATTTTTTACTTTATCTTTCGTCTAAATTACTTCTTCTTTAGCTAACTATTAACAAAATCACTAAGTCTCCTATATAATATAATGACAGCCTCTCTATTAGTATATAATAGGCTAAGGGATGGAAGGAAGAGAAGAAGCAAGGTAAAACTAGGAAAGATAAGGAGACTAATGTAATTCCTAATTTAGAAGAGCTCTATAAAGAGAACTAGATTAAATCTAGCTAATAAAGGGGTAGAGGGGGTATCTATACTAGGTTAAAAGGCTAGAAAAGGTTAGGTTTTTACTAAAGAAGTTATTTAAATTTAATAGTGAATAACACGCTTTTTTCTTAAACTCCGGGTTTATTGACTAATAATCTAACATTGATCAATATGCCTAAATTATTGACCAATACTAAAAATGGTGAATAAAACATACCAGGTCCCTATGTAAATAAGAAAGTGGTAGTAAATAAATGTTCGTTACTGCGTGTTGTTATAAATTTTTAGCGTGCTTGAAGTTCATTGCTCAAAATATTTAGTGTAAATTGTTTTAATTGACTTGAGTTACCCAGGATATCCAGCACACGCTCTCTTGGAAATGGACAATGCTCATTCGTATGCGTTATTCGATCATTCTCACCTAGGCAGAAATCAAGTCTTCTCATTTCCGATAGTCCAAAAACCTCGTGTTCAATTCAGCCAAGGATAACATGCTGTAGTGTTGTGTAACCCCAACATGTCATACAGTTGTATCCGTGCAACCGATATTATATGAAATCTCAATACCAAACGCCGGCATCAAACCATGAACAAACCAGATTTCATAGGGTGGTATAGAAAGAGCTGAATATGCTAACCTAGCCAACATTCGGCTAAAATCTCAACTTCCAATTTGGAGATAACAATTACTTCAACTCTCCAAACTCTGCGAGTTGACTCACTCACTTCATAACTCGCTCGCCGTCAATCAAAATGACGATGGCTTGGGAAAAGGCTGTCGCTGCCGCTGTCCTTACCTCTTTAGCATATTTGATACGCAAAACGCTTGTTCATCGCTCTAAAATCAATGCCCTAAGAAAGCAAGGCATCGTAAGTCATCACAGAGAGCGGTGAGTTTTCTCTCTGACATGTATTCTAGCCAATGCCAGAGGGGTGGAGCTGGTTTGCCGGCCACCTGCTCACCCTTCCAAAATATGTCGATCGACTTCCGCCAGATGCCAATGTCAACCTCGCTATGCAGGACCTGGCACGCGAGTTCGCCGATACAGAAATATTTCTTATGGATTTCTGGCCCGTTTACCCACCACTCCTCATGGTCTATGACCCCGACACGGCTGTGCAAATATCAACCAAGTACAACTTGCCAAAAACCGATATGCATCTTCAGTTCATGACACCCATCACAGGAGGTCCGAGTCTCGTTTCAATGGGTGACCAGGAGTGGAAAACATGGAGGTCTTTGTTCAACCCAGGATTCAGTTCAACGGCCATGATGGACAGCGTACCCCATATCGTCAACTCTGTCCAGGTTTTTTGTGATAAGTTGGAGGCGTCGGGGAAAGGATTGATATCACTAGACAGCCTGACAACCAGATTGACTATGGATGTGATTATCAAATTAACTTTGTTCGTGGTGTTCTTATCTTACAATAGTCTCTGGCTGACCCTTGATTCTCTCTAGGGGTGCAGATTTGGACTACCAGCGTTCAGAGAATGCGCTTGCCACTGCGCTGGGATATATAACAAGATGGCATTCATTTTGGGATCCACGAATCCTTTTACTTCCATTTCGATGGTTTGTTCAGAAGTACTACGGAAGAGTAATGGAACAATATATCCGAAAGGAGCTCAATAAAAGATTCAGAGAAATAAAGGAGGGAACATTCAGCAATGACGACCTTGGGCAGTCCAAAGGAACTAAATCCGTCGTGACTCTAGCAATCGAAGCTTACATTAAAGAGAATGAGAACAGCAACCTCTTACATCAGCCCGATATCGAAGAAAATTTTTCCCAATATGTCGTCTACCAAATCAGACTATTTCTCTTTGCAGGCAACGACACCACTTCTTCGACCATCGTATATGTCTATCATCTTCTCTCCCAGCGCCCGGAGGCACTGAGTACATTGCGCAAAGAACATGCCGACGTGTTTGGAACAGACACCAGTAGAGCTGCGGATCTACTGAGAGAGAAACCTTCTCTGCTGAACAAGTGCCATTTCACACTTGCTGTCATCAAGGAAACACTAAGGCTGTACCCCCCAGCAGCAACTATGCGCGCAGGCCGACCTGGAGTTGCAGTCAGCGATCGTCATGGAAACAATTATCCAATGGACTATGTGGGAGCTACTGTCCTCCATCCAGCCGTTCATAGCAACCCTCGCATATGGCCTCACCCTCAAAAATTCATTCCTGAACGTTTCATGGTTGAAGCAGGACACGAGCTTTACCCTAATCCTGGGGCTTTTCGACCTTTTGAGCAGGGACCGAGGAATTGCATCGGACAAACCTTGGTCTACAATGAAATACGGACTGTGATGGCCATGACTGCTCGGAGATTCGATATTAAGCCTGCGTATGAGGAATGGGATGAGATGGAACGGCGAGAAAGAGGATATATCTCTGGACTTAGGGTCGGGATCTGGGGGGAGCCGGTGAAGGATGTACATGGAGATAGGGCATATCAGACAGAGAAGGCGGGAACTCATACTGCTGATGGTTATCCTTGTCGTGTTTCTGTATGTAGTGACCGTAACACGGAGAAAGTCTTTAGATAGGGAGCACGTGGGTAGATTGGATGAGCAGTCTTTTCGACCTATTGGCTTTAGGGGGAATAGAAATTTTGATCAAAACTGTCAGTTATAGCGTTTCACATTTCTCTTCCTCTTAGTGCTACATGGATATTTTCCTTCAGCCTAGGCCAACCTTGCTATTTTACATAGAAGTTTATGGCAAATAACCTCTGCTATAAATGATTTTTATCATAAAGAATAGCGGTGGCAAATCGTTAGCAAAGTAATGAGATCAGTCTTCATCTTTTACTCTGCTCGATAAAAGTGTTGGGGACAAGTCATCCTCATCATTATACGTTGAGATGAAAGATTACAGAGGAACTACAAGAGAAAGAAAGGACGAAGTCACAAACAAATGTTCTTAAGCTTTCTCGTCTATCACCCTGCAATTCCACATCTTTTTCTCTATTCATCCCGGAAACATGTGCATTACATCTCGCGATATGATTAGTTTTTCGATATACTGAGATATACCTCTACATTGCAACTCTATTTCGAAGTTTTTAGAGTCGGCGGTTTGTATGAGGTAACAATGTTTTTGTAGTTCATTTTCAGTCGTTTAACGACTTAAAACAAGACGCGACTTGCAACAATTTATGCACGTCAATCCAAAAGGGGACGAGGCTTGCATGTCACAAGGGTGGTTGATTCTTCCTTTCTAGTGATGTATTTTATATAACTTTTTATTACTATAAGGCAATAGGCATTCAATTTTATCAAAATAACTTCTGCGTTGATGTGGAGGAAGAATGGCTTTTCGGTACCCGAAAATCGCCCTGTATATTCAATTATCAGTGCTTCTTCTACTTAGGAAGCGAAAGCGCAGTTAATGGAGGAGTGAGCCCTTATTGTGAGATGTACTCAGAACTACTTGTTTAATGGTTCTGAAGTAAGTCATAATCAACTAGGTTTTACTAAGTTATTAACGAGCGATACTTAAGAGGCTGAGCTTTGAGTGTATTCCTTATACACCTTTCTATTTAGGAAAAGTTCTTTGCTTGTATCGCAGCCTATCCTTTGAGAAAACAGTATTTGCTTTGCCCATGTTGCTCAAGAAGAACTTGAAGAGTGAGAAACTCTACCCCTTCATTGTTCTAAATCTTGTCGCATAATAGTACAAGCTGTTACTCAGTCAAAAGCGAGCTAAGCTCAGGAATCTTGACAGAAGCAAAAAAAAGAGAATCTGAATCGGCGGCCCCATGGTATGAAGCAGGAGCAGGATTGGGGTATACTTACAGTGAATGAGACGAACCCATTTCCACCATTTGTTTTTGATTTTTTGCTATTTTCTAAGTTTTTTTATCGGTCCTCCCTGTGAACCATCCCCCACACTTCAGACTAGCACCCATCCATTGGTACTAACCAAGAAGTGATTTCTCTTTTCTTTTTTTTGGCGGTGAACTACAGGTATCATCACAGAACTTTCGCTTTGGTGACCCATCCATTGGCCACCAACTCACTCCACAGAAAATATCACACAAGAACGTGTAGCTGGACAGAGATGGTCGGTTCAGGGCGGTGGTGAGTACAGGGTTGTGACAGACTATTTGATGTTAGTATGAAGACGTTGTGTTTGCCAATTGGCCACCAATTCAGATTTGATATGTTTGAAGGTCAGCTTACTTTGCTTAATATACTAAGGAAATCGGTTTAATTGAGGCTGCTATATAGTGAGGACTTGATGTAATGTAGTTAAGGTGAATTGTAATAAGGGTGAAGTGTGGTTTTGGGTGGAGAAGATGGAAATGTGGAAGAAGCACCCCAGGAGGGAAAGGAATGGAAATTTATTGCACTACGATTGATTCACTGACCTATTCACAACAGGATTGCCATATGCCAGTCTAGGCCTAAAGTTTCACCGTAATGAGGCGGAGGTCGCTTGCTGTTAGAGCGGACCCACTTTTTGTCAACAAAACAAAAGGTAGGCTCACCCAGCACTTCAACTTCAATCCTGCACGCCGAAACCATAAATTTGTCACCAACATGCCTTCATCCACACCCACGAACGAAGATGAAGTCGGTATGGAGTCTGGTTTCACCCCTGCCCAATTGGGTATCCTACAGTTTCACTGGGACCACCATGCATTCAAGGGACGCGCCAGACCACCATCAGGACGTAGCAAGGAGATCGCCCAAGAGCTTTCGGAGAACGGCCCACAAGTCACCGCGCAGAGAGTTGGAAGGTAGGAGCATCATCGGACTAAGCCAAAGTATCCACTGACATTTCGATAGATACTACGGAGCTCGTCTCGCAGAAGTCAAAGGTATCCCCATAGCACCTTCCTCAAATAGATCGAGCCGAACTAACATGTATGCGCAAAGGTCAAGCGCCCAAAACAGTCAAAACCCCTGAACAACTTCAACTTCTTAATGAGAGCTGGAAGAACGACTCGTATCCAACGACTGGCCAAACGATTCTTCTGGTCCACGACACCGGCCTGACGAAGGCGCAAGTTCAGACCTGGTTCAGCCAAAAGCGAGAGAAGGTTACTAAAGCTGGGGGAATCCTCATTTCATCCAATGGACCTGTTCAATTTGGTCACGAGGCAGCGTCGTTTTGGGAGTATTACGAGTCGAAGCCGGAAAGAACTATTGCAGGATTGATTAATGGAAGAATCGACCACAAGACCGGCGCCCAGAAAGCTTTCGTCGTCTTTGAAGAGTTCCTTGTTTTCTTTAGACGTGTCTTCCACCCCTACCCTAGATATTTTGGAGAGGAGGAGGACGCGTGGCATTTCTTTAAAGATTCCACTCATGAGGAGTATATGGAATGGTTAAATGGACCAGACGAGTGATGTCTATATTGAAGAAAATAAATGTTTGCGGGGGAGAATGTTGAGATGGCGGGAGAAGGCAGGAGCATGGTTACGATTTGAGATAGGGAGTCTTGCAGTCCTGTCGCCTTCAAGATATTGTGACATCCACACATTGTAATTTGGTTGAGGTTTACGATTGCACAACAATATAGGATTGACCCCGTTGGAGGTAGTTGGGCAGACTGGTGCTAGCTGGATTCACGGCCAGCCAACAAACAATGAAGAGAACTTCCACAAATTTTCAACTGAATAACTTTGAGGTTTGCTACATAGTAGGCTAGTCAATAAATTTGCCGTGACAGTTTTCTCTGAGCTTTTGAGTGCCAACCCCCGAATATTTAACTGTCAGTACAAATGAAGAAACATCTACTAAGCACACTTCTCGTCCCAAAGAGGACCCGCTTTCCTACTCTAAACTTTGAAATACAACTTGAAACTAAACGTATCCAAGGATTTTAGAAATACTTCAGGGTCAACGAGCCTAGGCCACTCGCTCAGTTACTCACCCCTCTGGAGCAATTCAAGGTGATTAAGGCACCTACTTGGGAAATTACAAATTCTTGTTGAAATGAATGAAATCTACATCTCTGGCAGAGCGGTCGTTGAGTAAATTCTTCTTAATTGATGCTCCAACCGTTTGCCGGGATGTAAGCCAACTTTCCTTTTCTAAATGATTGGCTTGTCTAAAAGGGAAAGCTATAAGCGTTCCGCCTAAGACTGACCAATCTGATGCTAACGCACACAACTGGTCCAGAAAGAATAATTATAGTTTCATGGTGTCGTGAGTCACAGCACCTTGATGAAAAAACTTACTGTACAACAACACTCTTGAATATACATTAGTGAATTTGCCCTTGTTAGCTTATGACCAGTAAACCGAAATTCACCCCCGCTCGCTCGCTTGCTCTCAAGGTCAGAATAATCCCAAAAAAGAATACAAATATCAGAATACACTCTAGTCACCAAGCCCTCATCCAAACCAACACCACAAACCATCTCAAACTCGAAACTCCATCACAAGACGAAAACACAACACAAGACAAAAACAAATCCCAACCCCCACCGTAAAACACCACAACCACAAACACATCATCCACCCAACCCACCAAAGTAAAGAAATGGGAGGCCCACAATTCACCACCCCCCAATACAAACACCTCCGCGACCTCTGGACCAAAGAAAACAACCCCAACACAGCGCAAGAAATCCTAGTCGCTTACAAAACGGGGTTATCAAATCAACAAGTTTCTTCATGGTTCAGTAGACAAAGAGATAGATCGAGGGAGAGGGGGGAGAAGGAGGTGGGGAGGAATGAAGTTAATAACCCGAATGCGGCGAGGAGGATGTGGTTTGCGGATCGCTTTGATCCTAAGGAGTTTGTGGGGAAGTTGAGGAGGGGGGAGATTGATTTGGGGAGTGGGTGGGAGGTTAGTTTGGGGGAGGGGGGGATGGTGGTTGTGGTGATGATGAGGGTAGTGGAGAGGAAGTTGATGTTCAGTAGGAGGTTATTTCAAAACAACCGGTGGTTCAGAAGCGGAAGCGTGATGAATCAAACGAGAAGCGGATGGAAGGTAAACGCGCAAAAGTTGCAGCACCTTGATACATGAATGCTTTTCAAGATCAAGGTATAAAACATACAGCCTTCGAACTTCTCTGCCCTACGACAAAATGTACAATTCCATGAACATGTAACTAGCCGAGAATATAAAGGAAACTAAGCGAGAAAATGTCGACTCAAGGATTATGTAACATTACCATATCAATAGACTTGTTTCTCTTAGAAAATCAATACATTCTTTTCCTTAAAAATAAGTAAGGAGTGCGAAAGCATTTCCTCAATGACATGTTGTTGAATTAACCCATCTTTGCGGTAGCCGGATCAAAAGCTTATCCACTCTTGCCAATCCCGAAAGGGCGCCGAAAAGGTCAAGGTGGGGTAGCTCGCGAACGCCCTCCGGACGATTAGATTTGTCAACACCACAACCACAACTCTCCTCAAAAAAGAGTTTCCAATCCGTATCTATTCAATCGTCTCTCCATCCTCAATTACATGTCCAAACTCCTCTCCAAATCCTTTCTCCCGCGATTATCACAGCTAAAAGTGCAAACCCACTTCCGACCCCTCACTTACCCCACAATCCGGAGCTTCACCATGCCACCTATTCCCAAGACCATGAAGGGGGTTCTCATCGAGGAGACGGGTGGAGCGGAGGTTCTGCAGTATAGAACTGACCTACCGGTTCCTTCGCCGAAGGAGGGAGAGATTTTGGTGAAGAATGAGTTTATTGGGATTAATTATATTGATACGTATGTTCTCTCTTTCCCCTCCTCCCTGCTCTTCTAATCTCTTCCCTATCAATCCATCACCCCAAACTCTGCCCCATTTCCCAAATCCCTTCAATTCCACATAAACAAAGAAATAAAAACAAATAAACTAACCAAACCCCCCGCAAAAGCTACTTCAGAACCGGTCTCTACCCCGCCCCCAAACCCGAGATCCTCGGTCGCGAAGCAGAAGGAACAGTCCTCGCCCTCGGCCCCAACTGTCCCATCCCCTCCATCAAAGAATCCTCCCGCATCGTCTGGCTCGGAACCTCCGCCTACGCAGAATACAGCGTCGTCCCCGCCTCGAAAGCGCATGTTCTCCCCGCCTCACTACCAGCTGGTATTGGAGCTGCGTCTTTATTGCAAGGTGTGTATTTAATCTATAACCTTTTCTTCAGTCTAAGATAAGGAGTGGAAAGAAAAGGGGAGGAAGAACAACGAATGAGAAAAAGTAACTAAACTGACCATTCCACAACCCCCAGGTCTCACAGCCCTAACCCTAATCCGCGAATCCCACCCCGTCCAAAAAGACGACTGGATCCTCGTCCACGCCGCCGCCGGCGGCGTAGGCCTCTGGCTCTGCCAACTCCTCAAAGCCATCGGCGCCCACACCATCGGGACCTCCTCGTCCCAAGAAAAAATGGACGAGGCACTCGCCAATGGCGCCGAGGTAATGGTGAATTATAAAACGGAGAAGGATTTTGTGGGGAGGATTAAGGAGATTACGGGTGGGAAGGGTGTTGTTGCGGTTTTTGATAGTACTGGAAGGGATCAGTTTGATAATGATTTGGAGGTTTTGGCGAGGAAGGGGAGTTTGGTTAGTTTTGGGAATTCGGTGAGTTTTTGGGTTCTTTTGTGTTTTTGTGTTTCTTCTTTTTGGCTTTTCTTGGGAAAATGGAGGAGGGGTTGTGGTGTGGTGTGAAGTGACGCGAGAAGGAAAGAAAAATTTAAAAGATGAGCAAAATGCTAACAGTGACCACAGTCCGGAGCAGTCCCCCCCTTCCTAATCTCCCGTCTCGCGGGCAAGAATTTGAAGTTACTCAGACCAACACTATTCAACTACATCGCCACGCGCGAAGAATTTGAGAAGTACTGCGGGGAACTCTTCGATTTCATCCTCAAGGATAAGATGAATGTCAAGATCCACGAGATCTATCCGTTGGCTGATATCCAACGAGCACATACGGATATCGAGAGTAGGAAGACGACGGGGAAGTTATTGTTGAGACCTTGATTTTTCTTATTTACGTTCTATACCTATGTGTGTAAAGTAGTTGCGAAATTGACGGACATGATTCTATACTGTTATTCTATCTTTTTTTTCTCTCGCTTGCTTATGAAAAATGAACCAAAAATCAAAGGAAACCTAAGAGGAAAAGAATATTTATTTCTTCCCCGCCTTAACAGCTTCCAACAGAGCAGCAGGAGGTTCCTGTCGATAACCCTGTGGATTATTACTGACCCACCTCCACAAATCCTCACAAGCATCCTCAAGTGTAAGTTCCGTCTTCCACTTCAACTCCTCATTCGCACGCGCAGGATTGGCGGTCAAATCCAAGACATCGCCCGCTCGTCGCGCAACAACCTCGTACTTCAATTCGTGGCCGACGACGGTGGTAAATGCCTTGATCATCTCGAAGACTGTGCAGCCGCGACCGGAACCCAGGTTCCAGGCTCGCACGCCAGGGTTCTTCTCTCGGAGGTGGTTGAGTGCGGCGAGGTGGCCCTTTGCTAGGTCGACGACGTGGATGTAATCGCGGATTGCCGTGCCGTCTCTTGAGGGGTAATCTGGTGCAGGTTAATTGGTGATTTTAAATATTTTGCGAGGGGGACGGGGGACATACCTTCACCAAAAACAAGCAACTTCTCCCTCTGACCAGTAGCAACCTGGCCAAGGAGAGGCAACAAGTTAAATGGTACACCCAAAGGATCCTCACCCATGATCCCACTAGGGTGGGAACCAGCAGGGTTGAAATATCTCAACAACGCTCCGTTCCATTGCTCATATGGCTTTCCGGCCTTCTTGGCATTGTCTCGTTGCGCATTGATATGGTCGGTGATGACCAGTTCGATGGTGCTCTTGGTACGTCCGTAGGGGTTTGTTGGGCCGATGGGACAGTGTTCTGGGATGGGGATCATGCCCTCGTGTTGGGAGGCATCGCCGTAGACGGTTGCTGAGGAGGAGAAGACGATGTTGGGGACGTTGTGGGCGGTCATGCAGCGGAGGAGAGTGATGGTTCCTCCGACGTTGACGCGGTAGTATTCTAGTGGGATTTCGGAGGATTCGCCAACGGCCTGAGTTTGGGGTCAGCTTGGGAGGTTTTGGGAGCGGTGGAGAGAGAGAGAGGTTGAGGGTACCTTGAGGGCTGCGAAGTGGATTACGCTGTCGATGTTTGGATGGGCAGCGAAGACTTTATCTAAGGCTTCTTCGTCGGTGATGTCGACTTTGTAGAATGTTGGTCGCTTTCCGCAGAGTAATTGGACGCGGTCGAGAGAGGTTTCGCTGGCGTTGTAGAGGCAGTCGACGACGATTACTTCGTAACCGTGTTCGAGGAGGGCGAGACTGGTGAAACTACCAATGTAGCCAGCACCTCCAGTGATGAGGACCGTTCCGACGGGCGCCATGATTGTTATGCGAGAGGGATTGTGAGGGAGGGAAAAAGATGTTGTATGTCGTGGAGATAGGATCAGATGTGAGATGGAGGTATCTAGAGGGGGAGGACTAGTTGTAGAAATTTGGAGCCAACTTGGTGGGATGCTGACGGACCACCACCTACCTAGGTACCTAGGCAGTTTCCCCTCTAATTGTGGCCTATCACCCCACTGCCCTGAAATGGAGCTGAATGATGCAGCTGCATGACGAGGAGGATTGTTTCAGAAACATTAAACGGGTAGATAAAATTGCACCAGGTATATATATGTTTATTCTTAGGAAAAACTCGAGGTCTGTTCCGTATATACATATAAAATGCTTCCTGAAAAATAGACCAGTGAAATTTTGATGTCAATAGAGGGGTAGTGTTTATCGCTAAGGTACTCCGCATCGAGCTGATTTTCCCCCGCGGTGGTGGGGTGATAAAGCGGCTTTGAGTAAATTCCCCAAGTGCTTAGAAATCCCATGTGAAAAAGTATCACAAAGAAGATACGCAAAGGAAAGTATTCTGGAAACAATATACCTTGCATTTCTTGGTTCATTTAGTTACTTCGCTAAGGTTGCAATAGTAGGTATATAGCAGGTATTCAACTGGAAGGGACAATCTGAAGACGTTGTTTTCGTAAAACTATTTGATTCCTTTGGCAAATTATAAATCATTTTCACCTCCATTTATTCGTAATATTGTTCAACCCGTGTTTTCGTCTTCAAAATGCTATACTCGTACAAGTGGTTTCAAGCTCTGGAATTCAAACTTATGGCTGAAGAAGAACTGTGGCGTAAGCAGAACTGTGGCTGAACTCAACCTCGGCGCGTCACTCGCCACTTCTCCGGAAACAGCGTCGCGATGTTTTCCCAGCGCAACCACCCCAGCACCAGCAGCAAAACGCAAACAATGAGACTGCATCTGCTTGCGGATCGCGAGTGCCTTTGTCGACCGACCTCCCTTTCTTCCATTCACCACAATTTGAAGCTCAACGCGTGCGTCCCGTTAATTTGATTTGACCGACCCCCCTCCCGACCCAGAATGCTTTGCCCTCACGACCAACCTCCTCTTCGAATTCCTACTCGACATCCTTTCAATTGAGTTAGAGAGTCCAAGTCCACCATCTCGAATTCACTGCCACCCTCGAGAGTTCTATGCTTCACCATTAATCATACAAATCCGTTAATTGCTCGCCCGATATATTTCCTTCACCTCCAACTCCACCCCTCGCCAACCATCGCGCATTAATCGCAACAACCACCCACCACCACCATAATGCCTCCCAGGAGCCGCCGCACTGGTGGCGGGGCCATCTCCCTCAGTCCTTCTCCCCAGCCGCCGGGAAACAGCCCTTCTCCTCAGCAGCGGAGAAACACCAGAGCGAACGCAAATACCACTACTAGACGGGCAGGATACAACACCGATCCCAATATCCAAATTCGAACGGCCGCCGCGAATGCTTATGGGGACCCCGCCCCTGACGAACCCAAGATTACTAAAAAGCCCACTATCAAACGACCTACCCTTCAGGAAACTTTAAGCAATCTTGATTCTGAACCGCAGAGACCAAGACCAGAAGCAGGAAGAGGTAAGTCTCAATCAAGCTCAACATCCTGACCATGGCTAATTATTCTACAGCCCCACATCGAAACCTCCTCCCTCCGATCTCTAATCAAGACCTCGTCCCTTTGATCCCTAAGCGAAGCTTTCGCGATGAGAGTTTAATAAACACCAATGCGGGCTTTGACACCTCTTCCGTCGTAGGACCACCACAAGATGAGGATTCGGAGGAGGAGGTACTTCCTCCTACCCCCAAGAGACCGGCGCAGCGACCAGCACCACAACAGGGGCAGGTACTTCCTCTTTCCCCAAAGAGACCGGCGCAGCGACAAGCACCACAGGATACAATTCCAGCAACCAGACACTCACCACGAACCCATAAATCACCACCAAAACATATCTCGCCTGTAAAGCAACAACCCAAACCGGCACAACCTCACATGATACCTGTTCCACCATCTTCGGAGGAATCCGATTCGGAGCCTTCAGCCAAGGCACCAGCTCCACTCAAGTTGTCACCTCCCAAGGATTCTCGTACTGGGTTCTGGGAAAGTCTGTTTGGTACTCGTAAGAATTCTCCACCCAAGGTCCCTTCTCCTAAAAGGTCACCCGTAAAGGGACCACCTCATATGGTACCGGTTCAAGATTCATCTACAGAGGAAACCGAACAAGAGCTTCCAGTCAAGGTGCCGTCCCCACCCAAGGATCCTAATCCTAAGAGGTCGCCTCCCAAAGTTTCCCCCCCCAAGCTCCCTTCTCCTAAGGGGTCGCCTCCCAGACGCCCTCGAAGCCCTCGGAGTTCTCCAAGACATGACCAGAGTACCTTTGAAGCATGGACTACACGGGGTGGGAACTTGGTCTACTCTGCCTGGGAAACTATATTTGACTGGTAAGCGATCAACCCAAAATCTAAACACCGAAAACTAACAGACTCCAGGCTTAAACCCGTGCTTGCTGTGTTTCCCTGGTTCTTCGAGAAGTATCTACAATTGTAAAGTAACGACCAGTCTCTTACAGTGACAAATAACTAACTACTTTAGTGCTCAGGGTATACTTAACGTGACAATCGAAATTTTTAACGTTTTCAAAAATCTAGCAGAGGTCTTGTTTTCTTATCTTCTAGAGTAAGTCAGTCATCCGCATACCTAACTCACAAACTAACCACATCAGGGGTTTCTATTTTTTGGGAAAATCTATGGGGCGTTGTTGCTTGATACTCATTCCTCTTCTCATTACTTCTCTGCTTATTGCAGGCATCTACTCTACCGCCAAAAATCAAGCCGCTCCTGGTTTTTCAACTCCTTCGGTATCGGAATGGAACCTCGGCCGATACGTGCCAGAGACGCCAGATTTGACCTGGATCACGGATATCCCGGGCAAGATCTATAATGGGATACCATGGCCACAGGGCACTTCCGACGGCATGGGTTACTATGACTTGTTTGACGCACTGATCGAGAATGGCAAACTCAGTGACAAAGCAATTGAAGATCTCTTGGCGGTACTTCCGGATAATGTTGTCCTCACAAGAGACAGGAATGGTGATTTACAAATCACTAGTGACTTGTGGAGTGCTATAGGTGACAAAATGTCTGGAAGAAAGACTCATGAAATATGGGATAGATTCGTCAAGGAAAACGACAAGAAACTTAACAATCTGAACAGACCCGACTTTCGGCAACGATTTCCTCACATTGTCAAAAAGAATGAGCTGATATCCAAAAATCAAATGATTGAAAAGCTTGATCACGATTACAGACAGCGAGTAGACTCCGTGCATCCAGAATTCAAGAGTCTTAAGGAACAGGTGCTGCAACTGCAGAAAGAGAAAGACAAACCAAAAAACGCCGGTCTGTCGCAGGAGCAAGTGAGAATGTTACTTGTGGACCAAATCAAGACCATGGTGTCCTCTGGTCAATGGAAAGCTTTGGTTCAAGCCAACATGAAGAGCAATCTCAATTACGGACTCACTCGCATCAACCACTGGTCGCGCGGGACCGGAGCTACCGTTGATGGTACGGTCACATCTCCAAACTACGTCTTCCCATTCATGAAGAAGCCATGGACTACTAGGCAGTTCCGCCGTGTCCTCGGCAACACGATTCCGGTGCCTAATCCTCCAGTGGCTGCACTGGAGAAATGGGAGGAGCATGGGGATTGCTGGTGTTCGCCTGCTGCTGATAATGATGGATATGGACCGACGCTTGGAGTCATTTCCACCCACCAGTTTTACCCTGATGAAGTCGTAATTGAGCATATCACTCCCGCGGCGTCCATCGCGCCTGGGGCGACACCGAAGAATATGGAGCTTCTCGCGTACGTTGATGATTTTGATACTTATGACGCGGTCCTAAAGCTGAGTGAGGCTCTTTTTAATGACGGGGTGGAGGTGGAACCTAGGCATGAGTTTCACTATATCAAGATTGCGAGTTGGACGTTTGATATGACGGCTGGTGAGCCGGTGCAGGCGTTCCCTGTGCAGCTTGATCTGAAGCAGTTCGAGGCGCCGATCAACAAGTTGGTTGTGAGGGCGAAGGATAATTGGGGGAAGGAGGAATATACTTGTCTGTATCGCGTGCGGGTGCATGGGGATATTATTGGGCAGGAGAAGTAAGGGGGAGGTTGCAGGTCATTAAGTTGTTGGTGTGTTTCTTTTTTTTTTTGTCTTTGGTGTTGTTTCTTGCTGCCACGTTTTGTTCGTGTTTTCTCTCTCCCTTTTTTTTTTGATTGGGATGGGATGGGGGAGTTTATTGGGGTTGGAGTTGGGGGTTTGCGGGTGTTGGCTTAGGGTCGTCGTCACTCAACGTTAAATAGAATCGGTGGTCATACACATGCGGTGGGGGGTTTGATGTGTGTATCACCAATCCCGCTTGAGGTGTGTTCTAGTAGAGAAAATAAAGAGAGAAATGTGTAATGATTTAAAATTGTCCTTTTCGACTCTTTCTTATAAGTATTAATTTTTCGGTGTCTTATCTTTGGCAAATTGACGTGCTACTCTCTCTTTCTTTCTATAGAAATAGAGATGCCTTCTTTAATTTAGTATATATATCCTTTCTATTAAGCGTACTCTCACGAGCTATTAAGGATCTAGGACTAAGGAGAACTATAACTCTTAGTAATAACTAATTAATTAAAGAATGTTAAATGTTTACTAAAAGTAGTAGTAGCTAAGTGTGACGAAACTCAATCTATCTAACTAAAGGTATCGTTTCGACGGGTTGGTTGCTATGTAAAGAGGTTCGTAGCGCAGGGTGTTTACTCGGAGGTAAACTCGTCACTTGTACAAAGTAGTCAAAGCTAAAAGGTATTGATAACTAAGTAAACTGAGTTGAGCACGAAGCTCCTATCTAATGGCAGACGTGCCAGTCTTATATAGAACCTTCGTTCTCAATTGGAGTCCCTCGCTTAAAGGGAGTCCCAAACATTGAGGACTCCATGGCCCCTGAGGATTCCATCACGTGATCTTCTATCATAATGAGATCCCGCATTGTCTGGCCTATTACCCGACAATACTCCTAAGGGTTATATAAAAATAGTGTTTTAACCTGTCAGGGCGCCGCCTGGTCTTTACTCGTCACATGCTAACACGTGATTCGTAATACTAAGCTACTATTATAAGTAAAGATTAGTTAAGAATTAGATTAGTTTAGAGTATAATTAATAAATCTCTTAATTAGATTAACTAATAATTAATTAATAATTAATAATCTAATATAGTTTATTAGTAAGTTAATTATATTACTAAGTCGATTACTTTTCCTTAATACTACCTTCTAAAACTTTAATACGCGTTTTCTTTAACTATTTACTCTAGAAATTTAAATTTAAGAAATGTAAATTACTCTAGCTATTAAGGCTATTTAGTTATCTAAAAAAATAAGTAAACGCTCTATAGTAAAGATCTATAAAGTACTATATATAACTCTTTTTAATAGAATAGCTAGCTAAACCTACCGCTCTAATTCTTAAGCTAATTATTATAAGTTAACTAAGTTAGAAGAGAAAGTAATTATTTAGTATATACTTAATATAGATTCTAGAGAATTTATACTCTAGCTCTCTATAGTAGAGTATTAAAAGTCTTTATACTCTTCTCTTACTATCTAAGCTTTCTAGATCTAATTAGACCTTATTATTCTCGTCGCTTTTCTAAGTATATAAAATACTATACTTTTAAAGCTATATTTCTAGTATTTTATATACTACTCTTTAGAGTTAATAATAGCTTATACTCTATCTTCTATAGTTATAGCTAATCTATATAAAATCTTATTATTAATAGTATACTATACTTCTTATACTCTCTCTATTAATATATCTAAAGTCTCGTCTATATTAGAAGTATACTCTAGCTTAGAGTATAGTCTATAAAGCTCTACTTTTATTAAAGCCTATAAATTCTCTATTAGATTTTAATTAGAAGAATAAGAAAGCTATTCTATTACTTATATTACTATCTCTCTTAGTATATTCTTTATAATCGTACTATAGTATAGACTAGCTCTATTATATATAAACTCTTCTTCTTTAACTATAATATTAGAAAGAAAAGCTTAATATAAAGCTCGAATAATCTAAGAAGTAACCTCTTCTTATATAGCTTATAGATTACTATTAAGAGAGACTAAGCCTATTCTTTTATTATAACTAAAAGTAGTCTAAAGTATCTTCTTTACTTCTTTTCTAGAGTACTAAATAGACTTATAAATGTCTAAATAGGCTTAACTTCTATCTCTCTTTCTATAGTATACTTATTAGACTAAGTAACTTTTATCTAATCGTTTATAGTATAGACTTAATATCGAATAGTCTACTTAAGTCGCTTTTTTATATATATAGATATAATAAATAGATACTTCTTTTATAGTTATTTTCTCTTATTTATCTCTCTTAAAAGCTATTAAATAGAACTCTTTTTATAATTATTATTAACTTCTTAAAGAAGGTCTTATATCTTAATATAAGGATTTATATAGTTAATAACGTTATATATATAATCGCGCTACTCTTCTATTAAAGCTCGAGGTCTTCTAGATTATAGTTTCGAAGTAAAGTCGTTTATATCTATAGAATAGACTTTAAGAGTTAATCGAATTATAGAAAGAGAGATTTAAGAGTATTTTTAGTATATTTAAGAAGCTAACTAACGTTTAGAGCTAAGTTCGATAATTCGTGTATATATAGTAGAAGATAACTTAAGTTAAGATATCTTAAATAGCTTTAAAAGTATAGTATTTTATATACGAAAGTATATTATTTACTTAGAAAAGTAGCGAGAATAATAAGATCTAATTAGATCTAGAAAGCTTAGCTAGTAAGAGAGAAGTATAAAGACTTTTAATACTCTACTATAGTATAGAAGATATAGCTAATTTTATTCTTAAATTATAGAAGAGAAGACACGTTAGTAAGCTCTAGGCCTATCGATTCGTATAATAATAACTAGACCTTAAGACGCGTTTTAATCGCGTTTATAACTTCTAGAGAGCCTTATATAAAGATTCTAATATATTAGATATATAGTTCTAGCTAGTAGAGAATATAAGAGCGAAATATAGAGTTATAGACTCTAACTTCTATAACTTTAATAAGATAGACTCTATAATAGATATTATTTATTCTAGAATAGTTATTACTTATATAGACTAGTATAGTAGAGGTAAGATAGTTTAGCTAGATAATTAGAAATAGACTATAGTAATTATCTATATTAATAGAGAGAGCTAGAGTATTCCTCTATTCTTAGTAGTTTAGAGTAAGAACTATCTCTTTAACTAGTATACTAATAGTAGCCTTCTATCTAAGTAGACTATTAAACTAATAAGTAATAGTTAGATAAATAATAAAATAGAACTAGAATAGTTAAAGTACTTTAATAAATATACTATAGCTTATATATAGAGTCTATATCGAATACTAGTTTAAGATAAGTATAAGAGTTATAAATTAGCTAAGTTCTAAAACTACTATATAAAATATAATATTATTACTCTTAAACTACTCTCTTATTTATTCTATCTAACCTAGCTACTTAATATTAGATACTATAGTATATTAAAACAAGTATATAGTTAGTAGATTAATATATTTATTAAGGTCTATATTTATTAAGCTATAAAGCGATCAGGGATATAGTCACGCCGTAGTAGGTAGAGAAGAAGGTATTGAAGTATTTATTTAAGTGTAAAGCTTGCTTTCTAAGAAGAGTGAGCAGGAGTCCTTAAGTACTCGAGCGCCTGAACCCCTGGTTAGTACAACAAGCGCAAACTACATATACACGTGACTTTCAAGAAAACGTGACACCCCCCTCAGGCGCACTAGTCCCGAATAGGTCGAGTGTTCCCTTTTGAGGAAGTAAACAACCTTTTTATATCTATAATTCTACGTTACCTTTCGATCTTCCTTTTAAGCAATAATAGTAACCCTACCGCCCCCCCCCGCCATGGCTCGTTAGTCAAGATCTGCTCGTATTACTCGCACTGCTGCTACCCTTGAGGCATGAAAAAGAAAGGTAAGCAAATGGAGATCGAATTCCCCTTGTTTAATGCTCGATCTATGGAAGTAAGGCTCGTTCAAGCTCACCTCTCACTTCTAAGCATCAGGTTAGCGTAGCTTCTTAATCTCATCACTAATACTTGTTTCTAGAGAGGCGACCTCAATGATAGTTCTCGAGTTTCTTCCACACCTCCTCCACGCTCCCCGGCCGAGCTCCAAAACCCCTCTCCAGCTGCTCCGTCGGAAGCCAACCCTGATTCCTCTCCCGCTAAGAAGAGACGTAGTTCGCGAGGTGCCCTCCGACAGGATTCATGTGATGGTTGTTTTCAAGCTACGTTACGAGGATGGTCAGATAAGAATCAAGGTTATTATTACGATGTTATCGGTCAGTAAGTTAATACTCGCTGTCATCGCTACTCAGATGGCTATAACTACGTCCTAATACATCCTCTAGTCGTTCCTTTTACTCTTCTCCTGTTTAGTACTCTTCGAGATTTAGCTGTTGTACAGGTTGAATCAGTAAAGAAGTAAGTTGATTTGTTGTCTTATTTCAAGCTTCCTGTTAACTGATTTCTTTTCAGAGTTTTAATAGTAAAGATTAAGGAATTACGTACTATCTATAAGTCTATAGTTTATTATAGTTTAGATAACAAGCTTTAACGCTATATAGATGCTACTTATACTACTAGGAAGTGTAGACTCGCCTCTCTTCCTTCTTCTACTTCTACTAGTAATAATATTAAGGAGAATAAAGATAAGGTTATTAAATTAGTAAAGGTAGCTTAGAAAAGTGTTATTTATACTTATATTATTAAGTTAATAGACCTGATTAATAGCGATTAAGCTTAGTATAGGTTATCTTTATACTTATTATTATATATATAAATACTTAGAAGAGACTTAAGTAGCTAGCGACTTATACTCTAAGTAGGTTAGTTCTTTTAAAGGATAAGGAAATATATCTTTAAATAGACTTAAAAGTAGATAATAATAAAAGAAAGTTTATAAATAAGATTAGATAAAAGAAGATTTATACTCGATAGTACTTTAGTTATATAATATATTATTTAGTAAGCTTAAATTAGTACCTCTTAGGTCTCTAAGCGTATATACCTCTAAATTTATATATAATATACTTACCTCTCCTTAGAATAGAAGTACTAGTTTCTTAGAGTTACTTCTTAAGGATTCTACTAATATACGTTTATTCTAAAGGTTTAAGAGTTTTCTAAAGTCTTTAAATTTAAAGTATAGTAGATTTTTTATTATTCTATCTACTAGTATATCTTTTATTAATAGATATATAAGCTTAAAGCTCTCTTATTAGTATTTCTAGTATAGCTATATATTCTAGATATTAATATATTAAAGCTTAGTTAAGATATATTAATTATTCTTAACTACTAGTCTAATTATTTACTAATTATCATATAATATTATCTATATACCTTCTAGATTAAGCTTTAATTTAGTAAATAAGTACTAAAGAGCTATTATCTCCTCTATAATAGACTTTATACTAAGTAGCTCTACCTCTATAGTCGATATAGTTATAGTTTCCTGTCTTATTACCTTCTATACTATTATACTACTAAACAGCGCGATTATATATCTAGTAGACGATTGTTAGGTTTCTATATCGTCGGCGTAAGAAGTATTAGATACTATTATTAGAAGCGTTTCTCTCTATTTAGCTAAGTATTCTATCGCTAGAAAATAAGAACTAAATAAGTACTATAGAGTCTACTCTATAGCTTAAATATATATAATCGAAGGGTTTATTAGGAATTATAATAGCTAAGAGTATATAAAGGCTATATCTAGTTAGATTATTATTATAGTATATAGAATTAAACCTACTATCTACTAAAAGAGCTTAATCTCGTGTTATTTCGCGCTCCCTTTATTCTTCTTAAGCTCTATTCCTAGTAGAGGTATATATAGACATTTTCCTTTAGTTAGTCTAAATCGCTTAACAATCTACTCGATATATATATTATATATTAACTAGAGCTTTATTTACTTATAATCTCTAAGTACTTAAACATCTAGAAACTATTTAACATCTTTTAAATTATAGAGTTTATATACTATACTTAACTTATTAATTAGTAAGTAAGCTTAAACCTTATCGTCCTTATAGTATATAAATTATATATCGTTAACGTAGAATATTATAAAGACCTTTCGATTTTCTACTATATAGATATATAGTTCTTCTAGATAAGGAATAAGTTTAAGTTTCTTCTTTAATATACTTGTAAATTCGTTAAACTAGAGTACTAGAGAGTCTTATAGTCTATATAGCGCTTAATTAATAAGTATAACCTTTCTATTCTTTTTAAATCTGTCTAGTATATAGTATACGACTAGTATAGCGCTAGAGCTTCTTTTAGTATTAATAAAGGCGTTAATAACATTATATTATTTAAGTTTAAGATTAAAGTAAGCTACTATAGCTATAGCGAGTCTAAAGGATCAGGTAGTAAGCGTAGCTATATAGGTAGAGAGGATCGAGTCTTTAGCTTATAGGTCTCCTTATATAACTATTCTTAAATAGCATCTTATAAGATATCCTATCGAATCTAGTTTAAAGGTAAACACCTACTAAAGTAGTATAGAGGACGTTTCTGCGATTTCTTTTCGAAAGAGTTCTATCTAATAAGCTTAACTTATTAGGTTTTTAATCTCGATTTCGTAATCTCTCTTAAACTATCTTCTGAATAGATGTGTTTAGAGCTCTCTATAGCTTCTTAGTCTTAGTAGAAGTTTACTTTCGTATACTCTTAGTAGAGTATTATCTAGTGTTATTAAATCTTCCTTTTTAGCTACTACTACTATAGTAGTATATATAGCCTATAGAGCACCTCTATCTCTTGTTTCTAGCTCGATAATAGGCTAGAAAGCTAGGAATAACTCTATATATTCTAGTATAGTCTATTATAGATGTAGACTAATTATTTCTAATAGTAAGGCGTTAATTAATTGATTTCTACTACTATCCTTATCATTAGAGAGGAACTTAGGCTTTCTAGAGCTTGTTCTTATAGAAGTAGCTCCCTTAATTCTTCTATTCCTATTCTTTCCCTTGTTATTACTTATATAAGCTACCTTTAGCTATTCTTCGCCTCTCTAGAGCTTGATTAGACTTATATCTTATTTAATTAGAGCTTTAGTTTATGTTACTTTACTAAGGTCTATATCTTCTTCTAATAGAAGTAATAAGTATAGGTTCGAGAATATACTATTCTAGTAGTTATCGATAGAGCGCGTGTATCGTCTAGAGTTTAGAGAATTCGTATCTCGTATACGCTCGATGCTTACTAATTTTAGTGTTTTAGCGCTTTTCGTTATACCTAGCATGTCGCTAGCTATACTAATAATATCCTAATCGTTATATTAACGTATTCTATACTTACTTTCTTTTAGGTTAGTATCCTAAGCTTAAATATAGGCCTTCTTAGGCTTAGGCGTTAGGTCTAGAGTTAAAAGTTCTATTAGCGTTTACTACGTTCTATCTACCTCTAAGTTTTACTCTAGAGCTTTAATAATATCTGTTTAAGGCTTAAAGACCTCGTCTAGGTTTTAGAATCAAGTATTAAGCTCTAGATCCTTATTTTTTAAAGCTTTATCAAGTACTTTATTAAGAGTATTATCGC
The DNA here is from genome assembly GCA_001399465.1 of Hymenoscyphus scutula. NCBI lineage: Eukaryota > Fungi > Ascomycota > Leotiomycetes > Helotiales > Helotiaceae > Hymenoscyphus > Hymenoscyphus scutula. Next base: position 6,792 of record LKTO01000479.1, on the reverse strand, counting down.
CTTGTCTTATCTACTTAAGGATAGCTTTAGCGTTCTAATTTTCCTTCTTAACGATCGACTCTATAATATCTCTTAGGATTAGAATTAGTTAGCTAACTAATCCTTCTTCTAGTTTATTATAGAAGGTAGTTTCGTTAAACGTTATATTTCTAGTAATAATTACTCTCTTAAGTTATAGTATCTAGATCCTATAGATGTTATAGCTAATATATTCTACTAGGTATCTAATATACTTATAAGGTATTATTTTAAATACCTTTATATAGCTTCCTTGTTCTCTGTTCTTCTTTAGTAGATATACTTAAGCTCTATATACGAATATTCTATTTTAGTTTAGTTATAAATCCTAAGTAACTATAGTAACGATTATAGTATTATACTATTAAAAATACCTATAGAACTATTCGTTAAGTACCTAGTTTAGAGTATATATTTAATATACTTTAGATAGAGTCTAGTTATAAAGGAATATAGCTGCTTAGGTTAATTTAGACTATAATTTTCTAGGCAGGTTTACTCTAGATAGTATCTTAATTAAGTAGATAGTAATTTCTTGTTCTACTTATTCGATTTCGCCGTTTAGCTTATATATATAAGTTAGTTCTAGTTTAAGCTTAATTCCTTCTATTTCCGTCTAACTTTTATACTCTGTTATACCCTTAATTCTAATTAGTTCTATTTTATTATCTAACTTAAATTTATAGATAGTAAGTCTATATTACCTCTTTATCTAGCTCTTAAACCCTTAAAGACATCTCGTTAACTTATATCTATTCTTTTCTATAAGCTAGAACTCGAATATCTTTCTACTATACTTCTATTTTAGTAGAAGTAGGATTATATATCTATTATAGCTCTTTTTAAACGTAAACAGGTCCTAGTAGATTCTCTAGAATAGTCTTTATAACTAGTTCTCTAATAGCCTTCTAGAAATAACTTATTTAGTATAAGTTACTATATAGTAAGTATAGTTTTTCCTTAGAATACTCTTAATAATTACATTTCAAGTATGTTTTATAAGTACTTCTAGCGCCTTTAGGCTAGTATATTCTGACCTTAGATACTATATTTCTAGTAAGTCCTCTCTTAGTTATACTTCGTCTCTTAAAGGTCTAAAGTAATATTAAGCTTTAAGTGTTAGAAATACTATAATACTTAGATATAGAATTATACTAGCTTAAATCGCGCTAGAATAGTACTAAACAGGCTTATATTATAGAAAGACTAGATTCTATCTACGCTCTAAGGTTTTAATAATAATACTTAATTTAGCTATCTCTATTCTTAATATATAGTCTAACTCTATATACTAAACGCTTAAATTAAATAATCGTTTTTCAGCTATAATATTTATATAGAAACCCTTTATAATAGTAACCTTAGTAAGCTAAAGATTTATAGTGTTAGAGCTAAGTATATTATTTATTATATTCTAAATTATTTACTTTCTAAATCTAGAGATAGTAAGCCTAGACGTGTCTACCTTAACGCTCTCTTAGTTTATTACTTTTATAAAGGTTTCTTTATTAAGTAGTTCTCTATAGTTAACTAAGTTTATTACTCTATAGTTGTCTAGAAGTGTTAAGTTACTAAGTAGATAGTATCTATAATTAAGTATAGTTAAGTAAATATCTATACTTACTATAAATTCGTTTTCTATAAGAGATAGGTTAAGGATTACTCTAACGTACTCTGTTTTAGAATATAAGAGTTGTTTATTAGTTAAGCTTAAGCTTAGAGCCTCTAGTACTTAGTACTATCTCTATTTAGTAAGTACTATATAGAGCTTTATCTACTAGGTTCCTTAGAGATTAGCTTTTATCTACTTAATATAGTTCTCTATAAGGTCTCTTTTTAATAGTTTACTAGAGGAGCTAGTAAGAGTAAACTAGAGGTAATAACATTTTATTAGTTCCTAGGTATAGAACTTAATTTTATAGAGGCAAGGGATACTTATTCTAGTTCTAAGATAAGCTTAAGTTAAATTGTCTAAGTACTCGGTTATTATATAGATTCCTTCTTTCGAGTACTTTTAAGATTAGTAGACGTTCTAGAGAAGAGCTTAAAACGTATTAAAGAGTATCTTAGTTAATATATATATTATTCTAGTAACTATATCTTACTTCCTTTTATTAAGCTTATTTTAGGCCTATATTAATCTTATATAAAGGTATATATATAGAAAGTCTTTACTATATTCTAGTTTATTAACATCTAGAATATTATAGAATAAGTATTCTTAGTATACGAATTTCTATTCCTATATCTATTTAACTAGGTCTACCGACTTTATTAAGGCGCTATCGAGTACTATATAGTATATTTTCTTAGTAAGCGCTTAAGTAGTAGCTAGGTTAAGCTCTATTTAGTTCTAGAATTCTCGAATTATATTCTACTAGATATAGGTTCTGTTAATACTAAGGTTTTCAAGCTTCTAGTAAATAGTAAATAAGCGCCTTTCCTTAATAGTTTATTAGATCTATATAACTACTACTTAGTAGCCTCTCTAGAGTTAGGTTCTTTTAGTAGAGTCGTTTATAAAGTCTCTACTCTAAGTAGTATACTCTTTCCTTATATCCTCGAAAGTAGACTCTATCTAGGAACCCTTAGAGAGTAGGTAGAGTTAGAATTTATAGTTCTTTCTACTCGCTTTCTAGAAGAGCATTATATGCTTCTAGAGCGTATAATACTACGACAACCTTAGCCTCGAATCTCCTTTAAGTATACTCTTAAATGAGAGTATTAACTAAGACTAGCTTAAGCTTAGTTAATATATTAGATATATTTAGAGCTAATAGGTTAAAGTATTTCTATACTCTCTTCTAAACAGCGTTGATCTATAGTATTAAGAACTAGTCTAGCTAGTCCTTTTAAGCTCTAAGAGAGATTTCGCGTATATTGTTATTAAAGCTAGAGCTCGCTATCCTGGTAGATAGTAAAGAAGGTATAGATTATACTATAACAGCGTGATAGTTATAATTATAATATACTTGTTATATATTAATTTATATAGAGAAGTATAATTATAGTTATAGTACTAGACCAGGCTTATAACTATTAAGCTATAAAGCGATCAGAGACATAGTTACGCTATAGTAGGTAGAGAAGAAGGTATTAAAGTATTTATTTAAGTATAAAGCTTACTTTCTAAGAAGAGTAAGTAGGAGTCCTTAAGTACTCGAGCGTCTAAACCTCTAGTTAGTATAATAAGTGTAAACTATATATATATATAACTTTTAAGAAAACGTAATAATATTAACTATATTATAAAGGTTAAGTTCTTTCTAGCCTTTATAGTAGTATATAAGAAAATAATAATAGTTCTAAACTATTAGTCTAGATTCCTTAGAGCTAGCCTAGTACTATTTAATCTATAAGTATTAGATCGTAAAGTAAATACTCGTAAATTAAACTATAGTAGCTTCTATATATAAGAACGAAAGCTAAAGAGAGAAGTATATAAGAAAGTAAGACAGATATTCTTATAAGAATATATATTCTTAAGCTAAGTAATATATAAAAACTAAGTATATAACTAAGCGTATATATAAAAGTTATATATATATATAAAAGCTATAGTTAGAGTATAACATCTAATAATAAGTAGTACTTTTAAAGCTTAATATAAGGTTATAAACTCTAACTCTCTCTCGAATATATAGTACTAACTCTCTTCTCTAGATGTTCTAGATCTCTTCTAACCTAACTAAAGCTCTTTTATAATTAACTCTTATACGAAATTATATAGTCTATTACTAAGAAAGCTCGCTAACTCTACTTTTTTAAATAGTTACTATATTAGTAAAGAGTATAGAGTAAATAGTATATAAGATAACCTTTTTATCTACTAAGGTCTATACTCTTCGCGATATAAATAAAGCTCTAAGTAAACGCTATAGAGCTAAAAAGACTTATATCCGTTAAGGAGAGATACTTATAGTAGAGGATATATAGTATATTTTAGCTTAGAAGGATATAGATAAGTAAGTACAACGCGATATATATAAGGTAGAGTCTAGTTATAAGAAGAGGTAACCTTCTAGGCGATACTATAGAACTTATAGAAAAGCTAGTTATAGATATATCTAGTTTTCTAGATATAGAGAGCGATAATTAATTTAATATATTATAGTAAATTTAATTAGATATAAAGTTCTATACTAAGAAGAAGTAATCGACTTATTAATAAACTATATTATAATAATATAGTTATTATATTTTCTTAAAAGTTATATATATATATAGTTTATACTTATTATACTAACTAGAGGTTTAGACGCTCGAGTACTTAAGAACTTCTACTTACTCTTCTTAGAGAATAAGCTTTACACTTAAATAAATACTTTAATACCTTCTTCTCTACTAACTATAGCGTGATTAAGTCTCTAATCGCTTTATAGCTTAATAATAGTTTTTCTTCTCTTTTCTCTTTCTTAACTATAAAATCTCTATTAGTTATAGTCTTATAAAAGCTTAAGTAGTACTTTATAGATAGAATTAAAATTCTACTCTATACTTATTAGCTAAATAAGTATTACTTTAATACTATTCTAAGGTATAACTCGGCCTCTAGTAGCTTTATATTATAAATTATATACTTAGTTAGATAATAAGTAAAGACTAGACAGCGTTCTAACTAGTAAAGTACTATTAGAACTCTTATAGTAAATAGAGATACTTAGACTAGCTAAGTAATCTAAGGATTTCTCTATATTAAGATATTATATAACTCGCTAGATAGAGCGATAGATTAACTAGTCTAGTAGTAATAGAGCGACTAGTCTAGTAAGCTAGTACTATAAGCGAAGGTTCTATATAAGACTAGTATATCTACTATTAGATAGAAGCTTTATACTTAACTTAGTTTACTTAGTTATTAATACCTTATAGCCTTAACTACTTTATATAAGTAATAAGTTTATCTCTAAGTAAACACCTTATAATATAAACCTCTTTATATAGTAACTAATCTATTAAAACGATTATCTTTATTAAATAGATTAAGTTTATTATACTTTAGTCTAGTTATATAAGTATATTAATTATTAATTAATTATTAATCTAATTAATATTAGTTAGATTATATTATATTATAATAAACGTCTAAATCTCTTAATTAGATTAGATTAATAGTCTATTAATCTAATCTAATATAATTATTTCTTATACTATAAGCTACTATTACTTTTTATATTATCTAATTCGTTTATTTAGATATTATTACTCTTTTTAATAGATATTTAATATTCTTTAATTATAATAGTTATAATTAATTTAAAGAGTACTATAATAAAACTTAGACTATCTTTAAGAGTAATCGTTTCGACTAGTTAGTTTCTATATAAAGATATTTAATATAGTTTACTACCGAGTCGACTATATCACCGAGTCGACTACTTTAAAACCTATATAAAAAAAGTCTATATATAACTATATACTTTATATATTTATAAATAAAAGTATCTAAAATTAAATTCTTAGTTTTATTAATATATTAAGATTCTTTTTTCTTAATTTTTAAATATTATCTAACTTTTACTAAAGTATTATTTAAAAAAGAAAAAATAGATAATAATTATAGAGGTCTTTTTAAGCGAATTATTAATTAAAGCTAGTAAAGGTAAAAAAGTAATATTTTTATAATCTTTAAACCTTATTTCTCTAATAAAATTTTAGCTTAAAATAAATCTATTTATAAATATATAAGATATATAGTTATATATAGACGTCTTTTATATAGGTTTTAAAGTAGTCGACTTAGTAATATAGCCGACTCGATAATATAGCCGACTTAGTAATATAGCTAACTTAGTAATATAGTCGACTCGATAGTATACTATATTAGTTATAGATTATTTACTTAAAAGTAAACTTATTACTTATATAAGATAGTTAAAGCTAAAGATATTAATAATAATATAAACTAAGTTAAGATAGTATATTAGAACCTTAAATACTCTAGAACCTCGAACACTTTAAATATTATATAAAAAACATCTATATATAACTATATACTTTATATATTTATTAATAAAAATATCTAAAATAGAAAATTTTATTCTATTAATATAGAAGTATTCTTTTTATTAGTTTTTTAGATATTACTTACCTTGTCTTAAAGTGTTATTTAAGAAAGAAAAAATACTTAATAGTTATAAAGACCTTTTTAAGCGAATTATTAAGTAAAATTAGTAGAGATTTAAAATAAATATTATTATAGTATTAAACTCTTATTTCTTTAATAAAAATTTAGTTTAGATATTTTTATTAATAAATATATAAAGTATATAGTTATATATAGACGTTTTTTATATAAGATTTAAAGTATTTAAGGTTCTAGAGTATTTAAGGTTCTAGAGTATTTAAGATTCTAGAGTATTTAAGGTTCTAGTATACTATATTAAGTATAAAGCTTCTTTCTAGTATTAGATATACTAGTTTTATATAGAACCTTTATTCTTTATTCTATTAACTATATTACTAGTTAATATATTTAATATAGTTTATTAGTAAGTCGATTATATTACTAAGTCGATTACTAAAAATATATATAAAAAACGTCTATATAACTCTAGTAAAAATCTATAATTCTTAATAAAAATTAATAAAATTAAAAACTTTACTTTATTATATTATATATAAGTAATAGTAGAAATCTTAGATACTAACTAATTATAACCGCTAAGTTATTAAAGAAATAATTTTTTTTTAATAAATATAGAGGTAATTTTAAGCGAATCGTTAGTTATAACTAGTAAGCGTTCTAAAATTTTAAAATTACTTATTTATATA